>AWUE01017191.1:0-25714 GCA_001974825.2 Corchorus olitorius
GCAAAGTTTAAGTGTGGGGGAAATATGATCAGACCAAAATCATACATCTTTTTATTAGCTTTTTCCTATGCTTTTTAAGTATTTTATACTTGATTATCCCTTATATTGGTTATAATTGTGTTCATAGGTGTTGACAAGAACAAAAGTGCAAAATCATCAATTTTGTACCTTTGTAGAGCCTTTTTGGATGATTTATGACACAAATATTTTCCAAGGAAGTTTTGGATGAAGAATGGAGCCATCATGTTCGTGATTGAAGAGTTTGAAGAGTCAATTTTATACTTATCAAAGTCATGAAGTTGACTGCTTGGTGTTTTCAAGGCAAAGGAGCACAGACAAGTTCAAGGCAAGAAGACATGGGTCTTCAGACAAACCATGTGGGCACCCAGCTGGAGTCGTGACACTGCCCACCTGGGTCATCAAGCAAACCACATGTGTGCTCAAGACAACCATGTGGGCACCCAGGTGGAGTCGGGGTCCTTGTTTCGCGCGCGCCCAGCAACCAGCGCCGACACTTCCATGTCACATCCTCTTGAAGCTACTTCAATACTTTTCAGATTTGGCGACAGTTCGGTAAAACAGTCATAACTTTTGGTCTAGAACTCTAAATGAGGCGTATGAATATGCGTTGGAAATCTAGCTCCGAGAGCTACAACTTTCGTGTTTTGGTCGAAGTCCAGATCTGACGATTTCGTGGACGAAAATGCCCCTGAAGTCTGCGGACAGAATCTGTCTTGGGCCTGACTTGCATTTTTTATGAATTGAGCCCATATAATCTATTTGGATCAGCTTGAAGAAATGGAGAACAGCCCAGAACGTCCCTAGGGTTAGTTTAAGTCATCTATAACTTTAAATTAAACCCTAGGCAGCCCCCTATATATACCCTCTTATCCTAGAAACCCTAAGCACACATAGAGAACTACTATACACACATACAATATACTTAGGATTTGCGGTTTTGGAGAGGAGGCCGCCGCCTCCCTCTTCTCTTCCTATTTCTTTGTAAGTTTTCCAGCCTCACGGATTGTTTCCAATCCATGAGTAGCTAAACTCTTATACTTGTTTTCCTTAGGTATTTTTGATCAATGAATCTATGGTGAGACTTTTGTTCTTAATAATTTGATTTTTCTGTTTGAATATGTTTCTTATCCCTGTACTTCATCTTATCTGTTCATATTTTGATTGATTTGGTGTGCAACTTATCTTGAGATTTATGAATGCTATAGTTAGATTCAAGTTGGCTTGAGTCAAGTTAATGTTGGTCCAAGTGACAGTTGTTAATTCTAGGAGTCCTAGGTTCAATGGGATTATCAAACCTTGTTGAAATCTATAGGGCGAGATGGTAATAGTTGTAGATGAGTTTGGTAGTGATTTATCATGCATGCGGAAAAGCAAATCTTAATGCTTGTTCTATGATTCTTCCCAGGGGGATGCTTGATTAGAAACAATAGAAATTAGTTTTTTCGAGATGCGGATTGATTTTATTAGCATGTTGGAGGGTTGAGTATTCCTCTCCTATACCAATTATTCAAGTGGAGTTGTTTAAGATGTTAAGAGGATTATTTTGTTCCAATGAAAATTGATGTCTACGTCTTAGGCTATATATCGATCACTACTAGAAAAAGACAGGCTTGTAACAACCTGTTTTTATTCCTAATTTCGTTCCAAACTTACTCAGGAACGGGTTTAGGAACGAAAACCCTTGTAGTTCCTATATGGCTCGTTCCAGACCAAATATGAATGAAAAAAGTGTATCTCGTTCCTGAAGTCAGGAACGGGTTAATTCCCGCTCCAAAAGCTCATTCCTAAAGACAGGAACGACCCTATTTCAGGAATGAATTTTGGAACAATTATTTATCATTGCTAAACTCATTCCTCCACTTTGGAATGACTTTTGAAACATCTAAAAATGAAAGCGAAAAATTATAATTGTTCTCAAAATGTCATTCCAAATGGCATTCCATAATTTAGGAATGATTGTTCTAGGAACAACTTTTGAGGATTGTATCTTTCTAAAAAAAATAATTGAAATAAACTAGAATTATTAAGAATAATACTAAATTAAGATTCCAGGTTTGTAAATTAAAATTTACAATATGTCTTTTTTTGCTACATATTAAAATTTACAATATGTCAAAAGGATAAGGAATTAGAGTTTTCTAAAAAAAAAAAAGAGTTTAATTACAATATTATTAGACTAAATCTACTTCTAAATCAAAATCTTGTAGCTGATCAAACATAAATGGTACTCCCTCAATCCCATATTATATGTCCCTTTTGGGTCAAAATTTTCAAACTTTAACCTTTAATTATAAAAAAATTATATAAAAAAATTTAAAAAAATTATGTTTTGATTAAGTTAAGTCTTAACCTTTTCAAAACATATTTTTTGAAAATTTGATTGTATATATATTTTTTGTAATTAAAGGTCAGAGATAGGATTAGTTTGACCCAAAAGGGACTAATAATATGAGACGGAAATACTAACTGACAAATTATGTAGTGGCGTCCTCTTCATTTACTTTGAAACTTAAATCTACACCTGAATTGCTTAATGTGCTAATACAAATGAATTGTATTTTTTTTTTTTGCAATTAACATTTACCAATTTATACAAGGGGTGAACTTTCATTAATGCACTAAGATCAGACCAAATCACCCTTGAAAAGGATGACCGTCATTCACATGGTGGAGGCCAATTACTCAATTTGCAAACATCTTTCAAATAACCATAAAAATTTGATGATGGATCATCTAAACCAAAACCTCGGACACAAATTCCACTATTCATTGTTGCATTCCACTGCATTTTGTCTTGAATAATTATTTATTTTTTTTAAAAAAGATGGAACGAGTTTAGGAATGAGTTTTTGGAATGGATTCAGGAACGACTCCTGATAAACTCGTTCCTAAACCCTTTCCAAATATACTCGTTACAAATGTTGTTCTAAACTAGGAACGGGGTTTGGAACAAGATTTAACTACCCCATAATTCTCAAAAGGAGGATCGGATTTTGGAACAAGATTTTTCGTTCCTAATATTTGGAACGCCCTTTGGAACAATATTTTCTTTTCCCGTTCTTAACCCCGTCCCTATATTGGAACGAAAAAATTTCATTCCTAATTTCTCGTTACAAGCCTGTCAATTTCTTGTAGTGGATTTGGGGTAATTTATGATTCTTAATTGATTGCAATTTAAATCAAATTAATACTTTGTGTCCATGATCCATGATTTATTAGATCAAAATAATTACCTAAAGGAGAAGAAGTATGTTTTTAATCACTTATTTTTATCAAACTATTTTCTTAATCTTTAGTTTTATTTTATTTTATTGTTTTTTAGTTTAATTTGGCTATTTTGAAAAACCCATAAAAATCCCCTACTGGTAAGACTCTCTTTAGTGTAATTTGGATTTAATTTGTTTCCACCTTCTCTGTGGGATTGGACCCCTACTTGCCCTAACTATTAGTTATTGGTTTGTGGGGATTTATTTTGTGATTGCTCAACGATTCGGTCAGCTTGAGAAGTGTGATAAGCCTGTACATGGCTAATAATGGTGAAGAAAAAATTGAAGGCATTGGGAGTGTGAAACTTTGTTTGCATGATGGAAGTGTTAAGATGCTTGGAAATGTGAGGTATGTTCCGAACTTCACAAGGAATTTGATTTCGCTTGGAAAGTTTGATAGCTTGGGTTATGGATATTCTTGCCGAGGTGGAGACTTGAAGATCACCAAAGGTTCGATGATTGTGATGAAAGGAGTGAAGAATTCGAAGAATTTGTATGACTTTATTGGAAGCACAATTAGAGGAGATGGATCGATATCTTCAAATCAAATTGAGAAGAAGAATGTGGATTTGCTAACAAAAAAGAAAGTCACTTTTGTGGATTTGGTTAAAGGGTGGAGCAATTAAGCTTTGATGAAGGAATTTGAGTCAAGGTGGAGATTGTTAGGATTTTGACCCAATTTCCTTATTAGATTTGGATTAGGATTTTCTAGAATTTTTTAATTGGTGGATAAGAATCCTAATAGGAAAGCGTTTATTAGAGTCCAAGTTTATGTTAGTATAAATAAGCAGTTTATGTTTAGGGTTTTTGTGTGTGTGTCAGATTGTGAGAGAGAGAGAAAGCTAAGATAGCTTTATCTTGTTGTGAGAGAATCACCCATGTTGGGTTGATTAGATTGAGAGTTTGTTAGAGAAATAGTTATGATTGTTGATTGTAATTGATTGATTTGATAGTGGAGATTTGTGGCATAAGTCCACAAGAAAATTTGCTTTGTTGTTTCCGCTTTAATTATTTGTTTGGTTAATTCCTGGGATATCCGAAGTTATAACAATAAAAACTATGACACATAAAATTAAACATGCAAACAAGGAAATTAAATCTAAACATGCAATCCTAATATGCAAACAAGAAATTTAAGTATGCAAGATAGATAGATAAATGAATGATTTTCCTAGGATAGAAGTCAATCAATGCCTTTCATGCTCTTTGTTAGGGGCCAATTTGTGATGGATCCAAAAAGTCCTATAAAGCCCATATTCCATTTTCTTTTTTACACAAAGCCTCAACTTCCCTTAGCCCAAACATTTCGCCCAAAATCACAAACACTTAACCCAAATCAAATACAAAATATTCAAGACCATTATTTCTTAATGAGCCCCATTATTAATACCCATTATTTTCTATACAATACATTTCTTTCTAAAAGGGGTATTACTTCATTAAAAGCCCATTACCCATTGAAACCCCATTATTTACAATTAATTAAATAGCCCATTATGTGGCACATGATTTAGCCAATCATGATTAAGGGAGTGGTCAAGGGAGCTAAGAGTTTCTTACCTAGCCTTCCCACAGCCCGAAGGGAGTGGTCAAGGGAGCTAAGAGTTTCTTACCTAGCCTTCCCACAACCCGAAGGGGGTGGTCAAGGGAGCTAAAAGTTTCTTACCTAGCCTTCCCACAGCCCACTGTAATACGTGGCAGTATAAAGCCCACTGTAATACGTGGCAGTATAAAGCCCGCTGTAATACGTGGCAATATAAAGCCAACTATGTGGCAATGATTTCAGAGGTCTGCTGGGAGATTACTGTTCATGACCTCTGCTGGGATAGCAAGTTCGCTATATTGCACTATTGGGACCCACATCAAGCTGACGTGGCAAACCCCAAGACATGCTTATGGTGGGGCTCGCTATTATGCTTTCGGCCTCTGCTGGAGTATCAGGCCCAGGCCCACTATCGGGTCCCGCTGGGGCCCACAACGGAATGACATGGCAGCACATGGTCATACCATGCATAGGAGTCACCCATAGGTTAGTATTCCTCTATTTAAATCTATTTCCCTTTAATCCATTAATTCTATTATATATTTTCATTATTTATCATCCATTTAATAAAGTCATCCATATCAATGACTAACAAGTGTGTTTTGTGGCACCATGTAGGTGCAGACGCGTGGCCCCAAGCCCATGTCCATGGGTGATCTAGTTGGGGGCATGGTTTGGTTGGTTATGAGGTGATTGTTGAATTCTAATTCATTTTTAGTCAAATTCTTAGTTTAAATGCTTGGGTAAGTTTAAGATAATTGACATAAAAGTAATTAGAAAGGGAGTAATGATTTGGGTATACTATACATGTCACCCTCATTTTGGCTAAAGGGAATCTTGTCACCAAGACCAAGAAGCATTTAATGCATTTGTCCTCAAGGATTTAATGAGATAGGAAAGGAAACTTGTGCAAGTGAACGTAATGGGAGTCTCAAGGCAGCAAGTACAATACAGATGGAAAACTGCCAGCTGGTGTCAACTACCGGCCTTTCTAGAACCTTCCACTACAATCGAATGTTCAGCAGATCCAAGGGTATTAACCGGGTAAAAGCAGCTGTCCCAACAGGTTGTATCTGACATGAGATCTGATAGCATAACTGCATTGCTGATGACACCTGAGTTGACATTCTTCTTGCTCCCCAAGTTTTCATAGTACTCACAGCAGACCAGTCCGAAGTTAAACACAAGCTATTGCAACAATGGGTAAAAGACCAATCTCCTTTGCCTATAAATAGTGCTCATCTTTCACTATTCAAGAGAATCACACAATATCCATTAAGGAGTGGGAAATTATACCTCATTCGCCACTCTCTCTATACTAAAGCTCTCTTTCCATACTTTCGAACTCTTAAATCCTCCATTTCCATACACCCAAATCTCCAGTTTCCATTCTTTCATAAATCCATACACTATACCCTAAAACTACTTTATCCCTTACAATCTTACCCCATAACCGTATCTTCAAAGACCTTAATTGTTCTCTTTCTCAAGCTCTCAAGGTATCCATTCAAGCCATCAAAAAGCTCCATTTTCGTGCTCTTTGAAGAAGAAGAAGTTCAAGGGGAGATTCCATGAAGCCATCAAGGGGGTGTAAACCGTGTTCGCCAAATCACACTCCCAAGTGCAACAAGATACCTCTCCTCTCCCAAACCACTCTCACTATTTTCCTTTTATTATCTCTACTACTAATCACTTATTTTCCCGTTTGCATAAGTTACTACTTTCTCCTTGGATTGTCTCTTATTTCCTTCTATTGTTTGTGGCGTACAACTGTCTGTTTGCTGTGGAGCTGCCTTGCTGACGTGTCACTCTGCCGAGGAGGAAGTTCCGCTGCTGAGAGACATTGTTGGGAGGCATGATCAAAGTCTTATTCTTCATCAACTAAAGTGGTTAGTACCTGGACTACGGTGGTACAACTCTGCTGAAGTGCCATTCTGCTGAAAGGGAGCACCTCCGTACGAAACACTGCTGGAGATCCTGAAGGCTGACACTCTGCTGAGACACGGTGCCTAGCAAGCGTCAAAGGCGGGAAGACTTGGAGACCTGGGTCTTCCTTTATACTTGACTCAAAACTCAGAATAGGGGGTAAAGACCAGTTCCTTATCCATTCATACTTGTTATAGGTTGATCTAGCTGGCGACTCCATCCACGTGTACAAGGTGATTTGGTGCCACAACAACACAAGGTATCATATCATCTTTGTTGACAAAAAGATCCCCAACACTCTTCAATAAAATCAGAGATTAAATTAAGATCTATCTCTTGAAGCTTTTGATTTTATCTTTGAAATTCCTTCAATGCATCCCCAAGTTTTCTTCAATTACTCCAATGCAGCATTCTTCGACCAAAATATATCATTCAAGGTCCTCTTTCCTCATCCAAATCATCAAAATTGAAAAGAGTACCTTGATTTTGAAGTTCAAGTAATCTAATCAAAGTATTCTTGGTGTCAAATTGGGTAGGTTTTGAAGAAATTGGGTAGAGTAAAAATAAGGTAAGATCTTTGTAGTGTTTCGGGTGAAGGAAATCAAGCAAAAGGGTTGCTTTTGGTTGCAAGAAGAATCCGCACAAGAAAAATCAAAAATCATGTTAACAAAGGTTTATGTCGACTTGCGGGTAAGGCTTTTTAGGGCTCAATTTCTAGGCTCTTAAGTGCAAGACTTGCTGATTTTTGCTACTGGATGTGTAGATGGTAGATAGAAGTAGTGCTTGGTGGCTTTTTGTAGAGCAAAAATTGGGCAAGGATAGAGAATTTAATTGGCAAAGAGAGGCTACCAGTCTGTCGGCAAGTGCAAACTGTGGTGAGGAGCTGACTTTGGCTTTCGATCTTTTACAATGATGAACAAATCAAGGGCTGATTTCATTTTATAGAGGTAGAACTGACTACAAAGAACAAATCGTAACTTGGTTTGGCCAAATTCCAATGCCTATGGTGCTTGAAATCCTTGTCCAAAAGGGGTCAGGAAACCATTTTCCTAGTCGAGTCAGGACATGGCAGCAGCGTGATTGTGTGCCTGGCCTACTTTGCTTAAAGAATTCATCCAATTTCAATCCAAATTTCAAGCAATTTCTTTTCCAATTCCAAAATTCAATCCTTCAACTTCAATTTCAAACATTCACACTTCCAAATTACTCAAAAATTCAAGAGAATTTCTTATCCAAATTGGGTCACTTGAGCATCAAGAATTTGCAAAAATTTTCTTTTGTCATCCTTCATTATTAAGATAGCATTGATTTCTTTCTAATCCAAAGGAATTATATTCAAATGCAACTAAAATAAATGCAATTAACTAATTCAAACATAATATCATGCATATCAAGACTCAATTAATGAAACGAGCAAGCAATAAAAGAAACCAAGCATAAACAAGAATTGTGATAAAAGCAAGCTAACAAAAAAATTAAAAGAGTAGAGTTAGAGATATTGGCTTAGCGTATGGCGAGAATCAATCCTCCTCCATTGCTAAACAATCGAATGAGCTTTCTCCAATTTCTAATTTTGATAGCTAGCAATCATGCTTGAAATTTTCCTAAGATGCAAAAACATACAAAAAGAAAAATAAAGAAAACAAAAATAGTTAGTAGTTAGTAAACTTGGGTTGCCTCCTAAAAAACGCTTTGTTTAAAGTCTTTGAACTCGACTTTCTTCCATCTCCCTTGGTTAGGGTGGATCATACCACTTCAAGGCAAAAAACAAATATGGTGAGAATAGAAGAATTTGAGCACAAAAATATGAATGACAAAATAGGAGATAAGGAAGGAAATCACCAATTTTGTTGAGAGCGACTCCATGAATGGCTAGGAGTGATAATGCCATCGTTATTGTCATTAAAGGTTGATGCAATTGTTGCTTTCGGCATTCTTGATTAACATTGATCCTTTCTTGCCTTTTGAAGATGTCCTCTTTTTGGCAAATTTCTTCATTCCCCAAAAAGAATTGATCAATGGAGATCCATTCCTCATGTTTGATCTCTCCAAAGCATCCATGATCAAGAAGTTTGTTGATTCCTAAGAAATCCAGATCTTCATGTTCCAAAATTTGGTTGTCAACAAAAGTTATCTCACTATTTGCTTCTTCACAACTTGTTGGAGCCATATCTTGTAAAGTACATGCACATGGTTACTTGTCGACAAGATTCTCCTTAGATTCCTCAATGGGTTGCAAGTTTACTTCCAACTCTTTAGGATATTGAAGTTGCTCATCATCGGGTGGCTCTTTCATTTACTTGGCAAGCATTGGAGGAGAGGGTGGAGGAATTTTCTCCACAAGGTCTCCTTTTTGTACTTCCCCTTCTTTTTGCATAAATTTAACGACCTCTCTTTTAGGGATGCAAACAATGCATGGCTCATCAGCTTCATTTGGATCAAGGATTGGCAACTCAGGCTTGTAGGATTCCAATTTCACAACCATCTCATCAACTTTCATGCACACATCCTCCACTTGGACTTCAATGGCCGACACCCTTTTAGTTTCACTCACATCAGTATGAGCGAATGGTGTGCGGGGTTGCACAACTCCAGCTTTGATTTTACTCACATCAGTATGAGTAAATAGGGAACATGATCTCCCATTCCCAAAAGTGTTAGGCATTTGATTTATTGGAATCGAAATTCTTCCCAAAGAAAGTAACTGCTTGGGTTGTTTCTGTTGGGAATTTGCAGACTGCGCTTGATTCCTTTGCTGCATGCTTACCAGTTGGGTTAGAAGTTGAACTATTGGTTCTAGGCTTTGCTGCAATACTTCCTTGAAATATTGAAATTCTTGCTTCATCTCGTTGGTCAATTACCCCATTGTCTTAAACCTGCAAAACAAAATTAACAAAACAAGTGAAAGTAACAAGAGAAAGAAGAGAAAAAAAAATCAGAAATTAAAGAAACTAGAAAATGAGGGTTGCGATTAGGGTTAAGAAGGGACTAAATCGCAAAAATTGAAAGAACAAGAAAAAGGGATTTTTATGCGATTAGGTTTTTAGGGTTGAAAGGGTTTGTGATGTGGGCTTTTAGGGTTTAGGAAAAAGGGTTAGAAGGTGGTGGTGGCGCGAGGTTCTCTTCGTTTAGTTAACTCCTTCAATAATCTTCCCCGGCAACAGCGCCAAAATTATGATCGCTGTCGTCAAACAATCATAAAATAAAACCTAACAAACTCCTACTATAGTAGCTAGAGTAAGTCTGGGTTGATCCCACAGAGAAGACACGAGGTTGTTAACTAATCAAAACAACTCAAGAAAACAAACACATTAAGAGCACCAAATTATAAGAAAACAGATAATCAAACAGAAATCTAAATTAACTATGAAAGTAATAAGAAAACCAACAATACCTTCCTACTTTTCCTCACCTCAGTATGAGAGTAATCAAAGATACCATGGATCACGGATCAACAAATTACCAATTAGATTAAACAAGCCTTTGGCTAGGAATAGAGTACTAGTTATTCTTCTTCTTCCTAATCTATTTATTATGTAAGCTAAATCAATACTAGTTATTCCCAATTAAAGAACCTTTTATCAATTACCAAATTAGCTACTAGTTAATCACCAATTAAGCAATCAATAAAGCATTAAGAACAATAGATACACCAAGCATATACTTATGATTACTAGTTATTCATTAAAGCATAAGATCAATACTAAACCCAATTCAATACTTCAATTACTAGCTATTCACCAAATCTAATCTAGCAATAAACACCACAATTCCATCTATTAAGGCTGGCAACTTAACAAGTTGAATTATAGAAATCTAAACAACAAATCCAGGGTTAACATGAAATCAAACTTAAAGAGATTAATTCATCAAATCAAATCCAACCAATCATACATACAAAGATAAATCAAAGCATGCATGATATCTTATCATCAAATCATCAATCAATTGATAAAGAACATAAGCACAAGATCTCACAATGGATAAGATTGATTAATTCATAGCAAAGGGGTTCAAAGTAGAAAAGTATCAAGAGAAATACTCACTCATTGTTGAAACAACCATGAGAGGTGACTTACAAGACAAAGAAAAGAGAGAATTTCGTCCTAAGTATGGCAGCCCGCAAGGGGCGGCAATCCAGAGAAAATTTCTCCCTAGG
Source organism: Corchorus olitorius (assembly GCA_001974825.2). Taxonomy (NCBI): domain Eukaryota; kingdom Viridiplantae; phylum Streptophyta; class Magnoliopsida; order Malvales; family Malvaceae; genus Corchorus; species Corchorus olitorius. Next base: position 10,916 of record AWUE01017191.1, read on the forward strand.
GTTCTGCACTTTCTGACTTTTGATCGGTTATGACAAATCCTAAGATAATCGTATCTTTTTATAGGCAAACCTAGGACACATCCTACCCTTTAGACAATCAATACCAGCCCTTGGATGTTGCTGTACAAAGGGTAAGATAGACATCTAATTTCCTAATCCTACTCTAACTAGGATTTACATCAACTTTGTCTCCAAGCAAAGGCTCTAATTGGTTGAAGTAGATCATCCTCATTAACTAGGATCATTCCTTGGCCAATTGGAGTGTTCCACATCACCATATACAGCTGCAAATCACGTCCAAAGGGTCCCCAAGTCGGTTTAGGTACTTTCCCAAGTTGGTTAGGAATGCTGTCAAAACTGTCCAAAATATTTTGAGGGCCATTTCGTCATTCTTAGCAGCAGAACTGAACTTCAAGGTCAAAAGAAACGTTGTAGAGCTTGGAGTCCTCTTTCCAACGGTATATCATTTGCATTTTTCTGAGCTCTGAATCAAAAGATATGAATTTTATACCGAAACTGCACTTGTGAATCATCTGTTGACTAGGATTTGGAATTTCTCCATCATCTATTATTTACTGCATCATATTTGCTGATTGGGCTTGGAACTCTCCTTTGGCTATAAGACATCCGAATTGGGCCTAGAGAAATCAGATTGGGACTCCAATGATTCGAGCTTCCTTTTGGGCTTCATGGGCTCAAGCGGGCCTAATGGGCCAAAATCAGTAGTTTCTCCAAATTGATCCAAAATTGCTCCAAATCTTCATCTTCTTAAATAATAGCTCCAAATGGGCCTGAAAACACAAATATGAGAAATATGAGGGTAAATAGATACTTATGACTACCAAAACAAGTCAAAATCATATAGAAAATTAGTAGTAAATTTGGTCTTATCAATCGCTTATGTCATTCATATAATAATCCATGTAGGATTCTCATGTTGGGTCAGTTCAGTACATCTGTTCTCCAACATGTACCAATATGTTGACTTGATATCCCATATCCATGACAACCACTTGTCATCAGTCACTACACATACTAATCTCAATGTATTATTGTCGTCCTAATCTTCAATAATACTTGACTAGGGACTTTTAAGAATAATATCATAATTATTGTAAGATCGTTAAAATCATTTTAGTGATTAATTTTAATTTATAGAATTTATAAGAAAAGGAATTGAAGGTCCGATCAATAGAATTTTAAGACTTGATTGAAAGCGGCGTTAAAAAAAAGAAAGAATTTAAAGAATAATTAGACAAAGCATGGTGTTATTGAGCTTGGGCTTATAAGCTCAACTTAATTAGCATGGGCAAAGAAATTTAGGTCCAAAATAAATTAGGACATGTGTTAGGAAATGTGAGAGTTTTAGTTACACCCATTAGAAACCCAACTAATCTATTTCTTATTGCTTATAAAAGGCCCATAAGGCAATTTATTTTAAAGGGTAGTCGGCCTATATTTGTTCCATGAACCCAACAACATTACCATCTTCTTCCTCTCCTGTCTTCATGTTTCCTCTCTTTAGGTCCTCCATAACTTCACACCTTAAAGCTTTCTCTCTCCAAATAATGTCCATCATAAACAGTTAGAAATCAACATGCAAATTGAAATTTAGATAAGCCATACTCTCCTCTATGTGTTCTCCAAGCCAATTTGCATAAAAGGGTTGAGAAAGGAGCTGCAAAAATGAGGGTGAATTGGTAGAGAAACTGATTGAGCCAAAAATAACCCTATTTTTATGCCTATTTTACTATGTTTTTGGATCTATTTATGCTTAATTATATGCTATTTTGATGATATTTGTGTTTTAAGTTCTTAAGTGATGTGAAATTGTTATTTTTCACCTCTTTTGGAGCTATTTTGATGACTTTTTACACAGATTTTAGCAAAGCAATTTTGAGCATAGATTTGGAGATTCGAAGTTCGTGTTTGAAGACTTATTGAAGACTAATTTGGAGATTTGAAAACTTTGAAGAATTATTTCAAGAAGTAAGGATTGAAGATTGGAGCTTTAATTGAAGACAAGTCATGGATAAGCCCTCAAGCTTTGGTATTTATGGATAATTTATGTGGGAAAATACTCAGCCCATATAAAATATTAATTGGAATTAAAATCCCAATTAATGACTCCTAAATCCAAGGAAATATCCAAATCCCGTAAATTCCCGATTCTAGTCCTAACAGGATTAGGATTCAGGCGCAGTTTTGGTAGAAAAATCATAACTTTTTGCTCAGACCTCCGATTGAAGCCCATGAGTACTTGTTGGAAAGCTGACTCCGAGATCTACAACTTTCCTTTGAGGTCCAAGACCCAGTTCTGCCATCTTCAAGCCCAAAAATGCCGTCAAAGTCACTGCACGAATTCAGCAAAATTTCAGGATCCTATTTTAACTTGGATTCTACTCTAGAAAGACTTTTAATTCAACTTGGAGTCCAAGTTAGACCCTTAAACCATCCTAGACTTCTTTCCAAGTTAGGATTGGAATTTTTAGGGTTATTTCCACTATAAATAGGCACCTTAGGTCTAGGTTTTGAGAACAGATACATATACACACATATAGATCTAGAAATTGTATTGAAGATTTGGAGGACAAAAAGCCTCTGTGCCGCCGCCCCCTTCTCTTCTCATCCATAAGATAAGTTTTTCTTCTTATTCTTTGGATGCTCACTCAATTCATGAGTGAGTAATCATATTCTTAACTCCAATGTAGAATTTAATTGATCTCTTGACATATATATTGGTGAGATTCTGTGCTTATATATGATAATTGTTAGAGTATTATTTTGATCTCTGTTTTAATTCTATGTTGCTTGTTTTGATTGATTTAGCCGACACTTTCATGATAGATTAAGTTAGCATTAGCTAGATCAAGTCGAGGATTAACGTTCCAGCTTGGTTGTTTGTAGCAATTGGGGGAGGACGGAAGTCCCTTCCAAGGGAGATAAGGAACTTTGAGTGAGAAATTGCTCTTTGTGCTTGTATAAATTACTAGTTCTTAATGCTTTGATCCCTAACAAATCTTTAAGGCTTTACGGCTAATTGATTACTTAGGAGGAAAAAGGGGTAATTTAAGCTCTTGCGAGTAATCTTACCTAATTACGACAAGCTATTCTTCGTTTTCATAATTATTAGATATCAATGATCCATGTTATAATTGTCAAGAGGGATATTAATTCTATGTTGGAGGTTTTTATCAATTATTTTCTTAATTATTCACTGCTTTCTTGTTAATTGTTTTCTTTAATTTTCTTGATTGTTTTCTTGATTGATTTTAATTGCTAGTTTGATTAGGTTTAATTTCACTATAAAAATTCTCTTTAATTTGTTTAATTGTTTTAAGAAAAAGATTAATAACCTATTTCTCTGTGGGTTCGACCCCGACTTGCCCTATCTGCTTTAGTTAGGAATTTGTTGGGAATTTTATTTTTATGATTTGCTGACGACCGATCAGAAACTCAAATGGAGCTTGGTAAGTAGAACTTCTCATGGCTCTTATGTTATGTTCTTAGAAGTTGAACTTGATGTTGAGAGATTGTGTTTACAACTTGAGAGGATGGAAGTAAGTCTTTTTGGCTTGATCTAGTGTTCGGAGTTATAAATTGATAACTTACAATAAGATTAGAGCTTAAAACTTAAAGCTAGAAAATTTTGAGGGTTTAAGGACACTCTGCAGGTTCTGTTTTCTGAACATTTGAGGTAGTAAACGATTTTGAACAATTATGCAATTTGGCAGCCTTATAGAAACTTAAATTTGGAACAAACTTTGTGAAATGTTCTTTTTCCTAATTTTGCTTGGATTGGGAGTTATGAGACTCAGAAGTTAATGTCACTGAATTGAGGTCCAAAACTAGAAAACTGACTTTGAGGTTAAATTTGAAAAGGTTATAGTTCGAATTTTATGTGGGTTCTTTGGAATCACTTTTAGCATAATGAATTAGCTTTCATTTGGTTTTGGTTTTTCTTGATTTGGTGGAATATCAAACAAGTTATGGTCATTTTCCCTCAGCATCACAAATCTGGAAATGCTAGAAATATGTTGTATTACTGCATTTTAGCAGCCTTTTTCGAGGGGCATATCTTAGTCTTAACAAATTCAGTCATTATTGTGCCCCAATTGTAGGGTTTTGAGTCCTCTACAACTTTGTAGAAGGAATTGAGTTGAGTTTTTAAGTCTAAGATAGAGAAAAAGGGGTGTTTCTATAGCTGCACAGCTTTCCCCTAAAAACAAGACACTTTTAATATATTTTGGAATCAACCTGAAATTTGATTATGATGGAGGAGGAATTTGAGGATGGTTTCTCGAAATAAATTTTATTATAATGAATTACCTTTCAAATTGAAGTGGTTTCGTATAATTTGGTAAAGGATTGAGCAAGATGTGACTGTTTTTGGAAAGTGTCGCCACGTTACACTTTAGTTGTAAGATAGAGTTTGTCTAGAACTTTAAAGTCCATATTGTTCTAATGATCTTGTACTCCCTAACGATTAGGATTCGAACTGAAAGGGACATGAGTACGTCAATACGTCCGCAAGGCAATTAACGGGAGTATACGAGCCTCCCGAACTGTGAGTGCTTAGTAGCTATCTTCATTTCATTAAGAAAAATGCTTTGAAAAATGCTCTCATGTTTTATAAATATTGTTTTTAAGAGCATCGTTTAATAAGGTTTTCTTGAATGGTTTAAGTGCATGGTGAAATCTCATGATGGCCTGTTGCATGATTTGGTTTGTTTTGATATTTGATATTGGGTTTTGATTTTGAATTGATTTGGTGATTTGAAATGAAATAAGTCGACTGTTTATTTGTGAGTCTAAATATAGGCTAATTATTTGATAAATGATTATGTTTGCCATATACTTATGAAAATGGTTTTGAATGGATGTTTTAATATTGCTTTTGATATATATATATATATGATATTACTTACTGAGTATGAGTAAAGAACTTGTTGGTAATCATACGGGGACTCGTGGACTTGACGTAGTGTAGGGAGTACGTATGTCTAATTTGGTGGTATACTAGCTAGTAATTGGATATATTAGGCGGACCATGGTTATTGTGTTATGGATCCACATGATTCATCGCTCCAGGCCCGACATGCCATATTTATATATACCGGTTCGGCGTGTGCATGGGAGAGCTAAATTGGGTGTGCTGCGGCCACCAGGCAGTACCGGACCCAAGCCAACGTCAGGGGAACGGGCTTGTATTTGGAAAAAAAAAATGACATTTTTACTGATTATTTGATGATGACAAAAATGCCCCTGACGGTTCCGGAGGTTGACTCGGGCCAAGGTCACTCCGGATAGGTTTTATTGATAGCCCATTTGTTTTATAAAAAGGATATATTTTGATGGCAAACCATTTTGGAAGTAGAACTTCGATTTATGGACTTGGTTTTCAGCCATTCAATTGATGGATTTATTTTCTGCTTTGAATAAAAATGAGGCGAAACATATTTTGGTATAAACATATATTGTTATACGGTAAAGGAATCCATGATTTTTACTGCTGATTTCTAATTCGAAAGGCAATAATTGATTTGATAGAAATGATTGTTTATTCCAGGCATGAATACATGAGTTTTATAGCTGATTATTGGTTTTATACAAATTGGGGCTATGGTTTCAAATGTACACGTACTGCTGTTTTTGACATGCAATATTAATGTGCGAAATATGATCTTTTGACGTATATCTATATGTTTTGAAATGTCTAGAGTTTGATATCATTTTGATAAATTGACTAGATTGAAGATGATTATCTTTAGTTTTGTAAATGACAAAAGAGCCCCAATGAAATCTCATATCTTGATTTGAAATTATGTGTGTTTAGATTGGCCATGCACTTTCACTCTTAATGCGGTGTTAGTTAGCTCTCTGCACTCACGGAGTATTCTTAAGAATACTCACCCTTTCAAATTTTTGTTGTGATTTCAGGTTAGTTAAAACTATGTGTTTCCTCGAGCGAGTCGGTGGCATAGGCTGTTATCACTGCTTTTAGAGGTACTTCTCACTACGTAACGGGTCCCACTGGCATTGTCTTAGCTCATTGCCATCCTTGTGTCTTGATTCTTATTATTCCTTATCTATTAACTCATTATTTGGATCAGACTATGTTTTCGATTGTTCAAAACTTTAATTGTTACTATCAGTTTTAATTATTCCGCTTTTCCTCTGATTTGGAAACTACAGTAATTAAGATTTATACTCAAATCCCTGTTTTACGTTGTTTTCGTACTGGTATCGTCGCTTCGTGGAACTTCGGAGCGTGTGACCGGTCGGCACGTGTTTCGAGGTAACACGGCGGTTGTCCGTGCTCGACTTCCGGGTCGGGGTGTGACAATTATTCTATGGACGTTATCATATTTACATACATCACGCAGACTTCAAATGAAATATAATAATGAAATTTTTCATAAAATATATAATGTGAGCATGATAAATGTTTATAAAACATAATCAATTATTAGGTTTCAAGTAATATACCAATGATACTAGGACCAATCACTAATGTATCTAATACCAAGTGAGCCAATATGACGATCATGCTTCTTCTGCGTCAGAAGCTTCGCCAATGGACGGTTTGGAAGCTTGCATCTGTATAACATCTCACGGTGAGCTCTTTCTCACCTCCATATATCAAGAATGTATCCTTAGTTCTTCTCAAGTACTTAAGGATATATACTTGACAACAATCCAATGACTTTCACCTGGATTAGGTTGTGTTCGACACATTTCGACTCATGACCAACTTGCTGACTTGCTTACAAAACCACTACCTCGCCAGAAATTCTTACGCATGATTTCCAAGATTGGACTGTCCCATGGAGACACTCCATCTTGAGGGGGCGTGTAGAGGATAACACTTTATCCTCTCCCTCTCAAGCTTCCTAACTCTTCTCTGATTTGAATTTAAATATTTGTATTTAAATGTTGCTGATAAGATTTTGTAATCCAATCCTTTGTAACAGATAAAGTGTATATATATACACACACATCAAATATCAATACAAGCATCCTTTCAATCAAACACTTACATGTTCTTCTATATAGCATACATTGAAAGTGGTTTATATATTAATTAATCCTTAAATTAAATATATTAATGGGGAACTTGAATATCTAAAACCACTTGCTAAAACTCGAAAAAGAAATAAGTCATGAACGGTGCAACAAAATCTTCTAAAGAATTCTATACCACTATAACTTTGTTTTGTTTTTTTTTTCTAAAGTATGCCTAACATTAGCATACTCTCTTTTTTTTTTCTTTTTCTTTTTGATCTAAAATACCCCGTATTATATAAGTGAAAAAGTTAATATATTTCCAATCATAATTATTGTTTTGCATAGTATTATTTTCTTCTCCCAACTCAACTTTTGTTTGGGAAAAATGTTTATTTTTTATTTTTATGATGGTGATCTTATAGCTCATTCCCAACAAACCCCACAGAAAATCAAAGGATACAGACTACAGAGTCTTCCTGATTTTTTTGGTGAAATTCTTTCTTCATCTTCTTATTGCATTGGTTATGCTCTTCTTCATCAATGAAATTTTTTTAATAAGTTTTGGTCCAAATAAACTTAAATTACAAAAGTTAGTATAATCGAAGAAAGTTTTGTATAGGAGGTTTCATGTTTTGTGGTTTAGGTTTAATATATGTAAAGGAGAGTTGCTGTAATTGCGAGAAAGAAAATAATCAGGTACAAGAGAATAATTATGAGTGAAAATTTTCATTTGAGCAAAATGGATTGGAAAGAAGTTAAGAAGTTCAATTCAATTACTTTTGTTTTTGGAAAAATTATACTTCCATTTGAATCAATAGATCATCCATTCATTACTTTTTTGCTATGTTATTTTAGATCACATTGATCATTTATTAATTTGGTAGAGTAATAGAGAGATATCAATTTTAATTTTGCTTCAACTTGTCAAAGATACACATATATAGCATATAAAGTTAATTTCATATATGTTGTAAAAATACACAAAGTTATATTTTAATAGTGACATAATTAAAATATTTTTTAATAATGACAGTTTAGAAATATATTTGAAAAAAAGGATACACTCTGAAAATATAAAATTTACCATTATTCGTACTTTTATATATAATATAGATAGATATAGATAGATATAGATATATTTCTAAATTGATAGGAAAATGAAACATTGATAAGACCTAATTTGTTCTATATTTTTAATGTGATTTTACCTTATTTTGGTAGTCGTATGTGTCGTTTTACTCCTACATTTCTCATATTTGCTATTTTAGGCCCATTTGGAGCTATGTATTAGGAAGATAAGATTTAGAGGCATTTTGGATCAATTTGGAGAAAATACTGATTCTGTCTCATTTCGACTCAGTAGGCCCATTAGACTTGTTTGAGTCCATGAAACCCAAATTACCAAGCCAGATGTCTTGAAGTCTAAATCTGATATTAATTCTTAGACCCAGTTCATTACTGTGGAAGCCCAAAGAAGGAGTCCAAGTCCAATTAGTAATTATGATGCAGTAATGATTCAGCCCTAATGCAGCATTGTTAAATCCTATTCAAAAGAGGACTTCACAATAGCAGTTTTGGAAGAAAATTCATAATTTTTGATCCGGAGCTCAAAAAAATGCAAATGAGGTACCGTTGGAAAGAGGATTCCAAGATCTACAAATTTTATGCTTACCTCGAGACCTAATTCTGCAGTTCGGGTGGACGATTTTGCCTTTGAAATTTCTGGACAGAATTGATCTTCTCCTAAACCGGCTTGGAGAGCCATGTCTTGAAGACTAAATCTGATATTCTTAGGCCCAATTCGTTAATATGGAAGCTCAAAGAAGGAGTTCAAGTTCAATCAGTAATTAGGATGCAATAATGATTCAGCCCTGATGCAACATTGTTAAATCATATTCAATAGAGGACTTCACAATAGCTGTTTTGGAAGAAAATTCATAACTTTTAATCTAGAGCTTAGAAAAATGCAAATGAGGTACCGTTCGAAAGAGGATTCCAAGATCTACAAGTTTTATGCTTACCTCGAGACCTAATTCTGTAGTTCCGGTAAACGATTTTGCCTTTGAAATTTTTTGACAGAATTGATCTTCTCCTAAACCGACTTGGAGAATGTTTTGGACGAAAATTCAGATGCTAAAGATGATGTGGAGCATTCCTATTGGTCATGTTAGATCCTAATTAATGAGGATGATCTAAATTTCCATTATGAAAATAATGGAATAATTAAAATATTTTTTAGTAATGGAAATTTAGAAATATATTTAAAAAAAAGGTACAATCGGAAAACATAAAGTTTCCTCTTATTCGTATTTTTATATATAGTAAGTGTAGATATGTATTTTATTATATACATTATTTTAACAAAATTTAATATTTGTATTTATAATGATTGTAAATGTAAATACACATATACAGCCAGTGCTAATAGTACGGGGCACAAACTATTACTATATATATATATATATATATATATTATAAATTATAAAAAACAATTATAATAGAATGTGAAAGTACTAAAAAACCAGTCAAAAGATTTAACCTTATTAATTTGATTAGTATTTGGTTTGGTTTTTTCGTCATTTCAATATTGTTTTTTTATTATTCTCACAAACTTCTAAAGGCATTTTTGACTTTCTAACAATTTAATATAATATAACATATTTATAAGTGGTTTGGTTAAACAGTTTATTTAACATTATATAATTTCTTCTCGGGTTATCCAATTAAGGTGATTTAAGTCTCTATTAAAAGATTGTTCCATGATCTACAATTTTCATGAAGAACTCGAAAACTAAATTTAATGTTTCAACTATCAAAAATGCTTCCGAAAAATTTGTTGTTTCGCTTAACGGGATATAGACGGTCCACTTAATATTATATAACTTTTGCTCCAGATGTCTGATTGAGATAATTCAAGTGTCTCTTGAAAGGTTGTTCCATGATCTACAATTTTCATGAAGGACTTGAAAACTAAGTTTAATGTTCAAGGTATAAAAAATGCTTCCAAAGAATTAGTTGTATTGGTTAACGGAAATAGACGGTCTACTTAATATTACATAATTTGTGCTTATTGTGGAAATTGGACCCACGGAGGGTTTTTTTTAAACTTCCCAAAATACCCTCGGTCTTTAACTCAAATAACAAAAAAATCAAGCTTGAAATGACCAAAATACCCCTACCAACTTGTTCTTAGATTAATGAGGCTAATTCTTTAGACCAATTTTTTGGTCGAATCCTTACTTAAATCCAAACCTTTCAAAACATATGATCTAAAGCAATTGGTCATCATCCTCATTTGGCAAATCTATAAGTCACCAATCATATGTTGAAAACTAATTTGAGACTATTGCATATCAAGTGCAAGAACATGTTCGCGCAGTGAAACACGCGGGCTCTTACCTAGTATATATATATGGGTAATTAATTGATACACCGGCGGTGTAAATTTTGGACTCCACAAGCGGGTTGTAAAGTTGACACATATCCATTTTTTGAATCAATTAAGTTTTAAGTATTTCAATCTAGTCCCTAGAGGACACATGTCACCCTTCAGGACCCGCTTGTGTAGTCTGCTAAACTCCACCGCTGGTGTATTGTATAATTTGCCTATATATATATATATTGAAAGGTTAAAAAAAAGTTTTGTTTGACGAAAAAAAAAGTTATTGAATACGGTGGATTAGATTATTGATAAGCTAAATCTTTTTTTTTTTTGAAAATTGATAAGCTAAATCATTACTTTATTAATAAAAAAAAATTATCAACCGCATACCATACAAGGTTACACCGTTATAGAAAGACAAACTGTAATTACTTAAAAGGGAAAGATCTTAATTTTGATAGAAGGGGAATTGGATCAACAAGGACTTTGGTTATGAGATGTTTGAAGGTGGTCTCGGGGTTTGTGAAGCCGTCGTCTTCCTTGTAAGTGACCTCCGCTAGGCGTGCGGCGTCCATTACGAGATTGAGGATTTGCCTTGAACAGGCGGCGTTGGCCTCATCAAACCTTCATTCAGCTCCTTCCAGGCAACTTCAATTCTTTCTCTGTAACCTACAGTCGCTTCCTTCCTTGAAACAGCATATTGCTTCATATAGCAAGCCACACCGCAAACTTCTCACCTCTTCTCCTCCTCCTTCACAAATTCAATCCCAATATTAATATATAATAATATTCTTAATATAAATATGGCTAAATATGTACTGTCAGTGAAGTTTAGCAGACTACACATGCGGTCTTGAAAGGTGACATGTGTCATCTAGGGATGAGATTGAAATATTTAAAACTTAATTAATTCAAAAAATGAACATGTGTCAACTCCACAACCCGCTTGTGGAGTCCAAAATTTACACCATATCAAATAATTACCCTATAAATATATATATAATTTCCTATATATATAATTTTATTTGTTTGACTAATTAAGAGTAGTATCTCCAGGGCCCGAGACTAATCACTTTCGGGGCAAGAATTTCCTTTATATTTTAGTTATAATTTTAGAATTTCCTTTATCAAAAACCTTTCTCAGAAAATAAGCTATATATATAATATGTTAAAAACTGTACCAGTGTACCTTGTTACTCATTATATCATTGTAGAGACGACAAAGTACGCAAAGAGCATTCATAATTTTGTTATCAAAATCCATCAGCCATTGATACGCATTTTCATCTGCTTCTTCTCATGGCCAGCGACAAGGTGAACATGGCTCCAACTGACCATTTTCCAATTTCTATAAAATCATCAAATGTTGGCAGTGAACCCATCGAGCTTGTAAATCGTAGCCTTGTACTTGTTTCATGATCTAATCGCACCATGCAATAAGGTAAATTATTCAAGTCATAAAATTATAAATCAAAGTAATAATTTTAAGAGGCTACGTACTTAACAATTTATAATCAAAAGAATAGCTAAGAAAGAATATTGGCCAGATTAATTTTTACATGTTCCATGGTATTAGACACAGTACTGTAGGATCTTCCTTGCTTGTTCATCTCCTCTTTTGTTTCATCAAAAATATTTGTGACGGTTTCAAAAATTGATTTCAAGTACTCCACGGGTATCTCATCCTTGGCTCTAATATCGTTTCTGAACATGAAGAATTAATTTGTAACAAGTCAGAAGTTGATGCATCAAGGACTTATCATGGACTTCAAGATGACAATGGAGAGCAAGGAAAGGATGTGCATGGGTTGCAAGGAAGCGTGGAGAAGCATGAAGATCAAGGAGATATCACACAACATGTTTTTAGCACCAAGGAGATGCCAAAGATGTCTTTTGATCCATTGAAGATGCCATTAGGTCCAATGACAAGAGCAAGAGCCAAAAGATTCAAGGATGCATTATTGGGTCTTGTTAGAACTCATCTTGAAAACTTGAAGGCCATCGGAGTTCATTTGAAGAGCTTTGAAAATGATTTGGGCAAGAATATTCCCATCGATTTCAAGTTCATCACTTTGTTTGCAATCGATGGATGAATGAGCTTGAATGTGTATTTAGGCCATTGTGGGCTTTATTTTATCTTAGATTAGCTTATTTTTAAGTTTGGATATTATTTGGGTTGGGTCTTGTTTGACTAAGTCCAATCATTGTTTAATTATGTCTTTATTTCCTTTTCCTAGTAGGGTTTGGACTAGTTTTACCCTATGCCATATATTTGGACGAAAATTAGGTTTTATTTTTGGATATTGGTCAAACCCCTTTGCCTATATAAAGCCATCAACCCCCTCTTTTGTAATCAAGTTAAGTTTATCAATAAAAGAGAGTTTCTTTAGAAAATTTAGCTTCATTGTTCTAGTTTGAGCAAGCTTAGGGTTCTTCAATTATGTAGAATCCTAGCAAACAATTAAGTTGTGATTGCTTGATTGTTTGTGAATCTTGTGATCTTAGGTGTTCAATTGCAGGTCAAATTGAAGGTCTAAGGCCGACGAAAGAAGAAGATTGCTTAGGTGAAGATCATCGACATACACATTTCAAAGTTGGAGGAGTTCAAGTCGACTTGATAGATTTTCAAGGCTAGATTTTGAATCTAAAACAACTAGATTCGTATCAATTGGTAATCAGAGCATAGGTTGTCATCTTCAATCGGTAAATTTATCCTTCTATTCATCTATCATCAAGTTTCATCCATCAAAACTCATCCATCGCAAATCTCATCTTCTCTTTTACCAAAAATTCTGAAAATTCAAAAATTCATTGTGGTTTCATATTAACTCCAATTGCTTTAAAATTTCAGATTTGGAGTCCTCATACCTTGTTGTTTAATCCAAAAATATCAAAAAAATTAAAAAAAAATTCGACCAGAATCTTGTGGAATTTATTCTGGCTTCGTTTGAGCTCGGAAAGTTTTGAAATTTAAGATCTAGACTTCTTTTAGTGTGTTCTTTCTGGGAAAAATATTGAAAAAAATCAAAACAATCTGTGTCGAAATTGAAATTTTTCAGGTTCATAATTCTTTGGGAATTTGGGGATTAGGGTTTGTTTTGAGCAATTGGTTCAATTGATTGCATTAACCCTAATTGATTGTTTGTTTGAAATTCTTGGGTTGCTTTTGTTGTGAATTGAGATCTAATTTGAAGAATTTCAGGTTTAAACCCTATTGGAGACAAGTGGTACTAAATTGGATCTAAGTGGTACTAGGGTTTATAATTGATTGAATTGATTGATTTGTGTTGCTAATTGTGTTTTGTGCAGCAAGTTTGAGAGACAAAAGGCTGTTTGGATTGTTTATATATCACTCTTATTTTGATTCACTCAAGTTATTGCTCTTAATTGTTTGTTCCTCAAGTAGGTCATGAGAAGAAAGGAGTAACAATTTGCTCTTATTAGGCCTATTGAAGCTAGAAAAAGCCAAATTGTGTGAGATCATCAAGAGAGATAGTGGGTTGGCTACCTTAGGATTGTGTGCAAACACGAGAGCACAACAAGGTACACACACACACACTTGTGAGGAATTTTTATTACTAACTTTTCTTTTTGTGTAGGTACAATGGGAGTTGTTTTGATACAAGAAGGGAAGCCTGTAGCTTACTTTTGTGGGAAAATTTCTAGTAGAATTCCACCCATTAGAGAAGTTGAACTCCATCCGTATGGTGTGCGATACGAGTTCATTGAGAGCTTTCCCTATGTGGTGCGATATAAGCAAAATTTGAGGACAAATCTTTTTCAAGGGGTAGGGAATGATGCGCCAAGGACTTATCATGGACTTGAAGATGACAATTGAGAGCAAGGAAAGGATGTGCATGGGCTGCAAGGAAGCATGGAGAAGCATGAAGATCAAGAAGATATCACAAAACATGTTTCTAGCACCAAGGAGATGCCAAAGATGCCATTTGATCCATTGAAGATGCCATTAGGTCCAATGACAAGAGCAAAAGCCAAAAGATTCAAGGATGCATTATTGGACCTTGTTAGAACTCATATTGAAGACTTGAAGGCCATCGGACACTACTAAAAAACGCTGATATAGAGGCGTTTATTTAGCGGCGTCCAGTCAAACGCCGCTATATGAATTTCTGAAATTTGCTATAGCGGCGTCTGAAAAAGAGACGCCGCAATTTAGCGGCGTTTTGATAGAAAGACGCCGCTGTATTGATAGATGGAGGGAGAGATTTTTTTTCTCCTTTTTTTGGAGGGAAAAATTCCCTCCCCACTAAAACAAAGAAAGCTTCCAACTCTAAACCTGTAATATATAGCGGCGTTTTAAAACAAGACGCCGTTAATTTGTGGCGTCTAGAGCAGTAAACGCCGCTATTTTAATATATGGACGGAGAGATTTTTTTTTTCTTTGTTTG
>AWUE01017193.1:0-10795 GCA_001974825.2 Corchorus olitorius
TATATTATTTTTAAGAAAATTTAATGATTTCGGAAAAATTGTATTACGGCGTCTAGACGCCGCTATATGACGGCGTCTAAACGCCGTCATACAGATAGCGGCGTTTAGGATACAGACGCCGCAAAATAAGGGCGTTTGTTATAACGGCGCCTCTAATGGTGCCATGTTGAACGCCGTTATTTAGTATAGCGGCGTTTATAAACGCTGCTATATGTAAAAAAAAACGCCGCTATCTCACTGTTTTTTGTAGTGGGAGTTCATTTGAAGAGCTTTGAAGATGATTTGGGCAAGAATATTCCCATCGATTTCAAGTTCATCACTTTGCTTGCAATCGATAGATGAATGAGCTTGAATGTGTTATTTAGGCCATTGTGGGCTTTATTTTATCTTAGATTAGCTTATTTTTAAGTTTGGATATTATTTGGTTTGGGTCTTGTTTGACTAAGTCCAATCCTTGTTTAATTATGCCTTTATTTCCTTTTCCTAGTTGGGTTTGGACTAGTTTTACCCTATGCAATATATTTGGACGAAAATTAGGTTTTATTTTTGGATATTGGTCAAACCCCTTTGCCTATATAAAGCCATCAACCCCCTCTTTTGTAATCAAGTTAAGTTTATCAATAAAAGAGAGTTTCTTTAAAAAATTTAGCTTCATTGTTCTAGTTTGAGCAAGCTTAGGGTTCTTCAATTATGTAGAATCCTAGCAAACAATTAAGTTGTGATTACTTGATTGTTTGTGAATTTTGTGATCTTAGGTATTCAATTGCAGGTCAAATTGAAGGTCTAAGGCCGACGAAAGAAGAAGATTGCTTAGGTGAAGATCATCGACATACACATCTAGAAGTTAGAGGAGTTCAAGTCGACTTGATAAATTTTCAAGGCTAGATTTTGAATCTAAAACAACTAGATTCGTATCAGAAGTGCTGTATCGTTTCTGTATGAAGAATTATATATATACATACAGAATTGTTTAAATTTTTTGTGTCTCTTGATATGTTCAAAAGTACAGAATTTTTGTAATTGCAAATCTTTTTTTCTTTTTCTGCCTCTTTATTTGATTTCCACTTGCCATCAAGTGCTCCATGGTTGTTTTGTGATATTAATTCTATTTGTGCAGTCTTGTAAATGAATTTCTTTTTTCTTATAACGCATCTTTTTGCTAGAAAAAAAAAGTTCATAAAACTTTTTTCCTATAGTAGTTTACAAACCGTTTGTGTGAGGGAGTTAGAAAAGTGTTGTGTTTATAAAAGGCTTACAACAGTATTACTGTTATTTTAAAGTACGTATGAGTAAATTATTGAGGCCTGCTATGAAATAATAATAATTATATAGGAAAACAATGGAAGTATTTCAAATATTTGATGACTTGTACGTAAAAGTGTAGAGAATCCTTGACAGAATGAGGTGATCGCATTTATATATATATAATATACTAGGTTAACGTTCCCCCCGCTCACTCCGCGGCGCGTTTGTTGATGTATATTGGATTCTTTTGAAATTATCTATTTGCTAATTTGCTGAAGAAAATGTAATTCATTCTAAGAAGTAGAAGACATTAAAATAGAGGTGAATTATTTTGTGATGGTTTTAAGAGTCTAAGAGATAAAGATAAAGATTCTATCTTTATGAAAAAAAATACAAATAAAAGAGATAAAGATTTAAGTACAAAGAACTTGACCTTAAGTAAAATTCTATCTTTGGCCAAAAAAAAAGCACAATTCTATCCAAATTTCTTAAGTTCTACCATCTACGTATGAACATTTGTGTCGCGTATCTCATCTTAATTTACTACTATCAACATTTAACATTTTCCACTAAAAAGTCGTCTTCTTCTAAGTTTGTTAGAAAAGGTGTTGTTTCATCTAAGTATAGTCAGGAAGAGGAGCTTTTGGGAGTGATGAAGAGGATGGTTCTCGTTTGTCCCATGACTTGAAACTTTTTGTGGGTAATCTTCCTTTTAGTGTGGATAGTGCCTAGGTTCCTGCTTTGTTTGAAAGTGCTGGAAAAGTTAAAATTGTTGACGCTGTAGGTACCTCTGAGCTTAATAGCAGTCTTCTTTTCTGCGCTGTGAAGAAAAATTTCTCGAAATATGGATGAATAGGAAATTTTCCAGGTAATACAAAGCAATCTTGATTTTAGAAAGAAAACTCTTAACTCTGTATTTCTAACAACATAACCTAATTTCTGAAAACAGATGCCTTTAAGAAAATGATATTTTGGTTGGAGTAACAGGCAAAAGATAGTCTTACTAAACAAAGGCAACCATAATGTTGACTAACATCAAGTTAAAGTAAGACATCACAAAGCTGCCTAGAGTCTATATTACTTGGGGTTATGATATCCCAAAATACTGTTAAAAAATCATCAGTAAATTGCCTTATTACTTGGCTGAGAGAGCAAACAGAGCTATGCAGCGATGCTTATCAACTCAAAACTTGAACATTCCATGAATAATTAAATATCAGTAGATGCACTATATATTTTACCTTTGACAGGATGAAATCACCAAGCCACCAATTATAGTCCACATAGTTTGAATGAACTGGAGCTAAGAATGGTACAAATCAAAATTAACCATATCATCAAATATTTTTTTAAAGTGAAAAAAAGGGGAGTAAACCTTTTTGATAACTTCCATAAGTAAAAGTAGAAATAAAAAGCATAAGAATATTCCACGGCTTCGGAACTTAAAGTAGACAGATATTGGTCCACTAAATCTGAAATAACTTAGGAAGAGAAACTAACCTTCATTTGTTTCCCAAAAGATTTTCTCTTCTACATTGTACCATTTGTATGCAAGTCGGGTCTTGCTGGAATGACCTTGCAATCCAAATAAGTTAATAAGAAGTGAATTTGTGTATATAGAACTATGAAAAATCTCATAATAAAATTGGTATAAAATATAGGTAATGGCCATGTAAAATCATCACCAAAATCTTTGATCAGCACCAAGTCAAATTAATTTGCAATAGTTCATCGATTAATCAAGTTGTAAATCAATAGAAGAAATAATTTTTTGCTTGTACTTACATCATAAACCTCTAAATTCCCTCAACATGCATGAAAGTTGTAAACATAATTCAACATATAGTAGATTAATTGGTTCCAACATCTAACATTAGAGTTTTTTACCTATGTTGATTTCTCCTTTGAACAGCATGATCTCTAATTTTATCACCTGCAAGGGATCATACAGTGTAAACAAAGTATGTGTCAAATAGTGTAACTTAAAATCAAGCAACCATCTAACAAATAAGGCCTCAGAAAAATAAGCCAACTAATAGTGAAATACAACTTTTTGACTTTACATTGAGTAAAATTAAAGTCATCATACCTTTGATCTCCTTACATATACTTCCTAATGTTTCAGTAACTTACCTAATGATCCATCCAAAACTCATCAATTCCAGCCAAACCCCTGTTATCATGAACAATCCAAAGCATGAGGCCATGACTCAAACATAAAAGGGAATATGTACAATCAACAATCATATAACACAACTCTCCAAATACAGTAATTACCAATTGAAACATACAGAGCCAATAAGGCACCGCTGCAACTTCCAAAAGAATAACACATGACACATTTAAATGATCTTTTTTCTAATAACTCATTTTCTAATCACACACCTCCTGAAGATTTGATGAATAAGCACTCCATCTATTCATTAATTATATATTATATATATCAAACACAAAAACATTACCCTCAAAAACATCTACCTCAAAGGTTGTAAAAAAGGAGCAATCAAGGGCAACTTTGCATATATATTAGGCTGCAAAATCAAACATGAAGCAAGTTGATGGAACATTTCAAAGTAAGTTGACAACATTTATTAATGCAAGCTCTTATCATTTTGTTCTCTAATTAATAACACGTCAGCACATGACTCTGCAGTAAGCAATTTAATGACTCTGCAGTAAGCAATTTAATTCCAAGGACAGGAAAACAAAAATTCTGAAGTGAAAGAAAGTATGAAGAAATAAATTTTAACCCTTCTGCTTGAAGTGGTGGCCATATTGCATTCCTGAAAAAATTGAACAATAGGTGATTTGTATTAAAAATATGAGCTTTGAGCCTTGAAAGTAAGGAAAGCCCAACATAAATATCTAAGTTTGGATTGCCATTTCTCACTTTCCCAGCTGCTAATTGCAACTTGCAATTACCTAGCCAATACATTAAACATCGTGAGTTTGTAACATTAGCAAGACACCAAGAAGGCTGGGGAAGAAGCTACAGCAGCATCAACAATAGAGTTCAAGACCAAATCCAATTAATTTGGCTATTTCATTGAAACATAGAAACAAACAGGTAAAATGCAATATGATCAATGGACTTGGAAAATGACAAAAATATCGAACTTCTTTGCAAAAAATCACAACGGGTGAGATTGTCAAAATGTAGTGCACCAACAGAAAAATTTGCAACAATGAAACATCAATAGAAAACAAAAAGTAGATTAGAAGAAAAAACTTAGAATCCTGTTTGTATGTATTTGACCCAAATCTGTAATCGTTGATGTAAAACACCTTTTTTTTTTTTTTTTTTTGGCCATAGTAAAACACCTTGTTTGAATGACCAAACTTGGTAATTCCTTCAAGGAGTTAAAACTGGGTAAAAGAAAGAGTTACAGTCACCTAATGCATCAAACAGTGTATTAGAGAAAAAGGAATATTCATTGAGCTTAATGTAGAAAATAAAATAAAAGGAATATTCCTTCAAAGGAATATTTAATGTTGTTTTATATATAAGTCTTGATTCGTGCTCCATTGGTAGTGCCATTGAAGACAACTTTGCTAACACGAATGTTTTGCACTTGTACAAAATTTCCTGCCCTTCCCAAGCTCCCAATGCTGTCACAAATTATATTATATTATATATATATATATATATATATATTATGAAGAACAATAATCAGGAGAAGTGAAGATACCATAAAACCAATCTAAAGACCTTATCCCATTAATTTGAGAACTACTCACCCAGGCTTTAATGGTCATTTCAAGCCTATTAAGACATGGTTTATATTTGTTTTAATAGAGACGGGTGTTAATTTAGGCTTTTAACAGGTGTATTCTTAAGCTTTGTCTCTTCCTTCTCCACCACCCCTTCCTCTATCTTCTCTTCATTCTTTCTTTTCCTTCCCTCCATTCTTCCATAACAATTCTCTTTCCTTCTTCCTCTTCTTATTTCTGTTTTCCTCTGTTCTTTCAAATCCTTTCAATTATTTAACAGTTGGGTTAGTTTTGTTCGTTTATGCCGAGTAAAATGGCTCTAAGCAGGTTTTTCTTTTTTCCTTTTTAATTTCTTTGTGGGTTATAGAAGGTTAGTTTTCTTACGTGATATCAATTTCTTAATTTCCATGCATTCTAAATATATTTTGTTTTGATTGCAGGGATTTGGTTTTTTTCTTCAAAGACAAAATTAAAAAAAAAAGGTAAAGGATGGGTTACAGGTATCATTCTTGATTTCTTCAATTTTTTTCCAATTCATTCTTGGTGTTTTATGCTTTGATCTAATTTTTTTTTCTGATTGAGTGTGAATTAATACTTGCTGGTGTAAATCAGGTAAATGGGTTACAGGTTGATGCAGCTTTCAAAGGAGTTGTTTTCTTTGATGGAGATACCCGATCAATTGGTTCAAAGGTTCTTGCAAAGCCCTTAGCTTAACTGGCTTTACACAGATAAGCTTTTAGCGCTTCTGTTCAAACTCGTTTTATTTTTTTTTAAAAAATTAAATTACTCTGTTTTTCTTCAACATGTTCAAAGTCTGGTTGGTGAAATTAACAAAAGTTTCTGAATTCTGATCCATTTTTTGCAGCTTTCTTTAGGTCAACGGAAGTCAACCAGGAAAATGTTGTTTTATATATAAATCTACTGATCATATAAAGAAAGCTGCAAAAAATGGATCAGAATTCAGAAACTTTTGATAATTTCACCAACCAGACTTTGAACATGTTGAAGAAAAACAGAGTTTTTTAATTTTTTTTAAAAAAATAAAAAGAGTTTGAACAGAAGCGCTAAAAGCTTATCTGTGTAAAGCCAGTTAAGCTAAGGGCTTTGCAAGAACCTCGGAACCAATTGATCGGGCATCTCCATCAAAGAAAACTACTTCTTTGAAAGCTGCATCACCCTGTAACCCATTTACCTGATTTCCACCAGCAAGTATTAATTCACACTCAATTAGAAAAAAAAAATTTAGATCAAAGCATAAAACACCAAGAATAAATTGGAAAAAAATGAAGAAATCAAGAACGATACATGTAACCCATCCTTTACCTTTTTTTTTAATTTTGTCTTTGAAGAAAAAAACCAAATCCCTGCAATCAAAACAAAATATATTTAGAATGCATGGAAATTAAGAAATTGATATCATGTAAGAAAACTAACCTTTTATAACCCACAAAGAAATTAAAAAGGAAAAAAGAAAAACCTGCTTTGAGCCCCTTTACTCGGCATAAACGAACAAAACAAACCCAACTGTTAAATAATTGAAAGGATTTGAAAGAACAGAGGAAAACGGAAATAAGAAGAGGAAGAAGGAAAGAGAATTGTTATGGAAGAATGGAGGGAAGGAAGAGAAAGAATGGAGAGAAGAAAGAGGAAGGGGCGGTGGAGAAGGAAGAGACAAAGGTTAAGAATACACCTGTTAAAAGCCTAAATTAATACTCGTCTCTATTAAAACAAATATAAACCATGTCTTAATAGGCTTGAAATGACCATTAAAGCCTGGGTGAGTAGTTCTTAAATTAATGGGATGAGGTCTTTAGATTGGTTTTATGGTATCTTTTCTTCTCCTAATTATTGTTCTTCATAATTTTTTTGCTACTGATGGCATTTATATATTGCAAAAGTGTAGTATTTATTTTGGTAAAGTAGCCAATTTATGGTATCAATAATCAATTGAGTTTCCCCTCCTATAATGAATCGCATAATACTCCTTCTACTTTGAATTTGAGCATATTTTAGCTGCCTAGTAATAAGTTCTTCTTTACTTTTAATTCTTTAATACTTTAATGATTTGATTCATTTAATTAAAAGAAAGCAGGCAGGAGAAGCTTTGCTCTATATATTAGGTAGAATGAGCAGCAATGGTTGAAGCTGAAACTAAAAAAAAAAAAAAAAATCCTTTACTATAAGTTTCAAATACCTAAACAAATGTCAAAGCCATAGATACTTCTCAAAGAATGAAACAATGTAGCAGAGTTAGACATCTTCATTTTGGACTTAACTACAATAAAAGAGTTTGTTTATAGGCTAATATGCTAAATTTGAAAAGCAATTAAGTTTTGCTCTTATGGTACATTGTAGAATATTAGTTGTAAAATACTGTAGATCAAATTGTAATAATGGAGTTTGTTTATAGCTAATATACTAACTAATGTTCTTTTCAGTCTCACCTATCATGTAATAGCTAGTAAACTCATAATTGCTTGCTTCCTTTTTCAGGTCTTCAGGTCAAGGATTTGCTTTTGGCAAAATAAATCTTGGAGAACTTGAAGTTGTTGTGTTAAAATCTCAAGATTTTTGGAGCAACAACCTCTCACAAGAGAGAAGAAAAAGGGTGTCGAGTTCTTAAATATGTTTTGCTCTATTCTTGAATATTCATCCGAATGTTAATGCTAAGTATATTTTGCTCTTTTTTTTTAAACAAATTAGTCTCTACTTCCACGTGCATTCCACGTGATACTCGTGTGTAAATTAAATGAAAATTATAATAATAATTGAAATTTATTATACGTAGAGCTGTCAAAATCTGATCCGAACCCGATAACTCGTCCAATCCGACATAATCCGATTTGACCAAAAAAAGTAAACGACTCAAACCCGTCCTATTCAGACACGACAAACCCGTATATGCAGTTTGCTAAACTTCACCAGTAGTTAAAATATTCAAGGTTGATCCAATTGACCTAAATTTAGACCCGAAAAATCCAAAACCTGAATGACCCAAGGTCAAAACTCGAATCCGCCTGACCCAAGACCTAGTAGACCTGAACCTAGATGAGCCGAAACCCGAATGACTCGAGAAAATTACCTGACTCATTTGACTTAGAACCAGATTTAAACTACCAATACACACTACAAAAATAGAAAAACAAAGTCAATCACAAAAATTAGATTTTAAATAAATTTTTAACTTAATTTGTTAAAAAAATTTAAATAGTTAATGATTAGCCAACTTATTTTAACTTTTAAACTTGATAATAATACTTTTATTAGTTTATATAATAATTGAAATGGATCCATAACTACCAAAAAAATCTCCAATATTTTAAAAGTAAAATGGTAAAAATAAAATATTTATTAAAAATATTCAATTTAATCGAATAAATATAGAGTTTTTAGTAGAATTAATTGTAAAAGTTTATTTCTAAAAATATTGTAAGAGAATATATTTTAAAAATTCTAATATATCTAAGTTTTTTTTAATTAAAATAGTAAAATGATAACAACAAAATAGTTATAAGGATATTAGATTTAATTAAATAAAAATAGAGTTTTTAGTTGAGTAAAACTATAAAAGTATATTTAAAATTTCTAATACATCTAATTTTTTTTTTTAATTAAAATAGTAAAATGGTAAAAATGACATAGTTATAAGAATGTTAGAGTTTTTTTTAATTATACAGCAAGTTTTTATCAAAGCAAAAAATTAATTATAAGTCAAATAAAATAATTGCACATTAGGGAAATAATAAAGTTTAATCATAATACATTATTATAAACTATCAAATAGTAAGATGTCAATCATAATAACTTTATAAATTAAAATGGTAAAAATAAAATAATTATAAAATATTGAATTTAATTAAATGAAAATAGAGTTTTTAGTAGAATAAAACTCTATATTTTGAAAAAATAGTACAATGGTAAAAATAAAGTAATTATAAAGATATTAAATTTAATTGAATAAAAATAGAGTTTTTAGTAGAATAAAACTATAATAGTTAAGTAATGGCATTTAAGAAATATGTTTGAAAAATAAGGATATAATGGTCGATTCAATTAGGAAAATAAGGGTATAATAATCGATTCAAAAGTTTTACAAAACTCGTACTTTTATATATAGTATAGATATAACTTTGTTTTCTGAACATTATTATAATATTAATATTAATATAATTTCAGTTTTATTATTGTAATTATATTATTATGAGTATTATAATTTTTATGCATTTAATATATTAAATTCTAATTTTTATTTATTAATATTTATAAAAAATTAATAATGAAAATACCGTTTTTAGAAGTGTCTCTAATTTTTACCTTAAAATATGTCTCTAATAAATCTGAAACAGTGTTTGAGACAAAATAATAATAATAATAATAAGATCTAATAACTTGGAGGGGCGTCTCTGACAGAAACGAATTAGTTCTGTCTTTGATTCTTAGCAATGCCAACTTTTCAAGACGCTACTAATTCTGTCTTTGATTCTTAGCAATGCCAACTTTTCAAGACGCTTTAGTTATCGCTTCAGATTCCATCTCTAATCTTTTTAGAGACTTTTTTTAGTTGAAAAATGTCTCTATTTTCCGTTTTTATTTTCCATTATTTTAGTGTATATTAAGTAATTGGCACATAATGTGATCCTTGGGTTGGGAACAGGTTATAAGAACACGAATGAAGTTCTTTTATTTCAAATCGAAGCTCAGAGCAATATCGAAGAAATGTGATCTTTTGGTAAAAACATTAATGGTGTTTGAACTAACCTTTCCAATGCCTTGGTCAAATTAATACTGGAGTTCATATTTACCAAATGCATCATAGCTATCGTCTACTAATGTTATGGCTACATACCATTTAGCAAATATGTTGCGGCCATGTGCAAAACGCGGTTCAAAAAACACTGATACTGCCATGAAGAAGCACTCCACGAATCTGTGTCTTATATATGGAAAACTCGATTCTATTTCCAATTTTTTCCACCAACTGCGATACAAACATGTGTATAGTACTAAATAATAATTTTAATTTCACAGGTCCTAGTGAAGACGATCTTGATCCAGTATCTTAATATATATACTCTCTCCATTCCAATTTATCTATCACTTTGAGGACAATTTTTGTTGTAAAATATTTGTCACTTTATAAATTCAAGAGAGCATTAAATGTATTTTTGCCTATTGTAACTTTCGGATATCCAAGGAATTAATCAAACAAATAATTAAAGCGGAAATAACAAAGCAAAATTTTCTTGTGGACCTATACCACAAATCTGCACTATCAAATCAATCAATTACAATCAACAATCATAACAATCTCTCTAGAAAACTCTCAATCTAATCAACCCAACATGGGTGATTCTCTCACAACAACCTAAAGCTATCTTAGCTTTCTCTCACAACAATACAACTCTTTCTATCTCACACACAAAAATCTAAACAGAAACTGTTTATTTATACTAACACAAACTTGACCTCCAAGAATCCCTTTCCTATTAGGATTCTTGTCCACCAATCAAAAAACTCTAGAAAAATCCTAAACCAAATCTAATTAGGAATTGGGTCAAAAAAACCTAACAATCTCCACCTTGACTCAAATTCCTTCATCAAAGCTTAATTGCTCCACCCTTTAACCAAATCTGCAAAAGTGACTTTCTTCTTTGTTGGCAAATCCACATCCTTCTTCTGAATTTGATGTGAAGATACCGATCCATCTCCTCTAATTGTGCTTCCAATCAACTCATACAAATTCTTCGAATTCTTCACTCCTTTCATCACAATCATCGAACCTTTGGTGATCTTCAAGCCTCCACCTCGGCAAGAATATCCATATCCCAAGCTATCCAAC
>AWUE01017194.1:0-25934 GCA_001974825.2 Corchorus olitorius
ATTCTTCTCTTTAGATTTCATGAAATCCCCCAAATCTTCCATTAACTTCTTGCAGTAGGCTTTTATGTGCCCCATCTCATGACAAAAATAACACTCCTTATTACTAAAATCAACCCTTGGCCTCGAACTTGATCTTCCTCTTTCATTGAATCTACTCATCGATCTTGCATCAATCTTATCTTTTCCATAAGTTCTTCCACGCTCCACCGTGAGAGCACCATTCTCTTAATCTTTCTTTTCAGTCTCTTTCAATCTATCATACTCAAAAATTGCAGAAGTCACATCTTGCAAGCTCAAGGTTTTTCTACCAACCATCAAAGCTCTAGTCACAGGATCATACCTGTCGGTAAGAAAATTAATCAATAAAACTGCTTTATCAACCTCTTTCATGACTTCATCCACACTTGCCAGCTGAGTAACCAATCTATTAAACTCGTTTAAGTGTGCCCTTAAACTTGTTCCTGCTTTCATCTTCAACCCAAATAATTCTCTCTTCAAACACAGCATGTTAGTAATCGATTTTGACATATAAATCGACTCCAACTTATCCATCAACTCTTCTGGGTTTTCACATCTAACACATCATACTTAATTTCAGTAGCAAGAGACAAACGAATTGTACTTACTGCTTTTCGTTGAATATCTCGCCACTTGTTCTCATTCATCGTTGCAGGCTTATCAGCTTCAAGCGCATCTCCCAATCCTTGTTGTACTAACACATCTGTTACCGTACTCTGCCACATCTGAAAACTATTCGTTCCATTAAACTTTTCAATCTCAAACTTCAGAGCTGATCCGCTGCTTTCTGTCATCTCTAATCAACCAGGCTCTTGATACCACTTGTTGTAACTTTCGGATATCCAAGGAATTAATCAAACAAATAATTAAAGCGGAAACAACAAAGCAAAATTTTCTTGTGGACCTATGCCACAAATCTGCACTATCAAATCAATCAATTACAATCAACAATCATAACAATCTCTCTAGAAAACTCTCAATCTAATCAACCCAACATGGGTGATTCTCTCACAACAACCTAAAGCTATCTTAGCTTTCTCTCACAACAATACAACTCTTTCTATCTCACACACAAAAATCTAAACAGAAACTGTTTATTTATACTAACACAAACTTGACCTCCAAGAATCCCTTTCCTATTAGGATTCTTGTCCACCAATCAAAAAACTCTAGAAAAATCCTAAACCAAATCTAATTAGGAATTGGGTCAAAAAAACCTAACATTGCCACTATTACCTTTCTTAAAAAATGGAGAGAGAATGTCATTCAAAAGATGTAGGGTATTAATTGAAGGACAATACATATAGTCCTTTAAAGGATTTTTTCCTTGAAATTTATCAACTTTTAATGCTTTTTGTGTGTATTGAGCTAAAGTGACACATAAATTGAAATGGAGGTAGTACGTAATAAGGTAAAAACAAAGTTCATTCCATACGTACTTTGTCAAGTCTTGTCAAAAAAAAAAAACCTTGTGAAGTGGCTAAGTTCCTGCTGGTGCAGCATTTGAACCCGACTGAAATCATATTTAGCAAACTTGAGCAGTATATCATTTCTATATTCATCTTTCTCATAGTAAGAAATATACTGCTTTGCTTCCAATCTAGACATGCCTCTGTGGTAAGGCCGGTACAAGGCCTGAACGATGTACTCTTCAAGATAGGGACTTGTTAATTGGTTTGCCAATGATTCCAAAGTGCGATGTTGTGAAAGTATGATCAACCAAAATACATCAACCATATAGCACCAATTAGCATATCCGTTAAAAATAGCTGCTATTATGAAATAATATACTGGACTTACCACAAGGCATTTTATAACCAATCGACCTAAACACTTGAAATATGATTGCAGTGGTGTGCAAGGTGTTCATGGGCAGGTTCGGGCAGGGCCCAAGTTTTGATCTATACTTACATGGTTTGTCCAAGCCTGGCCCGGCCCGCCTAAATGGGTCTTAACTTATGCCCAAGCCCACCTAATTAAAAAAAGTTTTGTCCAAGACCCGTCCAAGCCCACCCGTTTAGTAATTAAATATATATTATTTATTTATTTTGAACTCATTATTTATTATTTAAAATATATTTATTATTTATTTAATAGTATATATTATATCTAAGATACTAAAGCTTAATTGACATATATATTTTTTATCAAAATAATTAATTTACACATCTAATGAATATTTTAACTAGTCAATCTAAGCATACGGGCTGGGCCGGGTTTTTATGGCTAAAACCAAACCCGACCCATTTTGTAAACTGGCCTTAAAATCTTGTCTAAGCCCGTCCAAACGGGCTTCAAATTTTTGTTCACGCCCTCCCAAATATCGGGCGGGCTTACGGGCTTGGGCGGGTAGCCCGGCCCTTGAACAGGTCTATTGCAAGTCATAGTCCTTGTTATCCATAAGTTCCGGTAATGTGATGAAAAGTTGACTCAGTTGCTCTTCAAGTTAATTCTTAGGGGGCGTTTGGTTAGGATCACCCCCTAGATCACTAGTGATCAAAGATCACCAGTGATGCAAGATCAATGGTAATCTTTGCCAATTCTTATTTAGTGGGTGATCAAAGATTACTGGTGATGTTTGATCACCATGTTTGGTAAAATTAAGACGATCACCCCTCAAAAATTAGTACAAACTTGGAAAAGACTATGTTACCCTCATGCTATAATATAAACAAAGCTTTGTACTTAACCAAAATTTTTCCATTTCTCTAACACTTCCTGTCAATGATTTGTAAATTAATTTTGCCTAATTGATTTGTAAAAATCTGACATAAAACGGAAACAAGTACAGAAAATGTATAACTTCAATTCAATAATAATTGATATATACATTCTCATATTCTGACATTTCAAGTAGCCTGCATAGACCATTTAAAACTGACAATTTGAACAATAAATAAAAATGAAGCTGGCAAATGCGAATGGGTTTTATATTCATTCATGGAATATGGTTAATTTTACTCAAGAAATCATCATAATTCAGAAACCAAAACAAGGTCAATTTAAATTCTCCATTGATTATCAAGATAAGTGGGAACATTAAGCAACTTTGTCCTACACATAAAACCTAGCTAAAGAGGCATTGATCCATAATCACTCGACATATAGTAGATTCTTTTTATAGCAAGTTTTTAAGCTACTGCATTGAAATTAAAAAAAAAGAAGAAAAAAGAGCATTAATGCAATAATTTTGTAATTAAAATAAAAGAAAAGGGTAAGGTCGTCAGATTTGGTAAATATGTGGGGGTAAAAAAATAAATACAAAAATAGAAGGTAATCAAGATCACTGGTGATCAAAGATTACATGGGTTTAGGGTGGTAATCCAGATCACCCTTGGAGGGGTGATCAGGGGGTAATCAGGATTACCCACACCAAACCAAAAAATGTAACCAAACGGGGTGATCTAAGATTATTTGCCAAGATCACCACAGGTGATCAAGGATCACCCCCAACCAAACGCCCCCTTAAAATGATATGAAAGTCCCAAACGATACAGAGTGTTAAGCATAAATATGTTTTCTATTGGATCTTTTGATGGAGGCATTAATATGTTCTTCGCCATTTCTTTGAGGACTTCCGCTTGTCTTGAGCAAGATTCCTTCATACAAAACGAATCATACAGGTTAATTTATGCTTTCATTAACATGCACTGATGTTTAATGTATTCAAAATTGGAAAACAAATGAAATATTATAGTTCACCGAATCATTGAAAGGAAGATTTATGAAACACTCGCCCCAGATGTCGGGAGGGAAGTATGCCAAGGGACGGTCAACTTCTTGATGGGTAGGAGTAACGGCGTTTTCTGATCTTGCAAGATTAGCTTTCAATGATGCAAGGCAATCAGATTTTGCCTTTGTTGTCGGTGGAAAGATTGGACGAGAAGTAGGTCTAAAGAGGAAAGAGGAAGAGGCAAGAATCGTCTGTAGTGCTGCCATATTTTAATATACTACAAGTGGATTGGCCCACACTAGTGTGTCATGCGTTCAAGAATCTATTTCTTTGAACATTTTTCTATTCGAATTAAATTATTTGATATGTAGGAAATTTCGAATGTACAATGATTTTAAATGTGTTGCATCTTTAAAAAGCTATACCATTAATATTGAGCATATGCCCTAAAGTTAGCAATAAATTAAAAATATTAGTTTGTACATGGACAAGTGCAATAGCTTCAATTTTGTTTCCTCATCTAAAGTGTGTAGCATTTAAACAAAATCTAAGTTTACTCTCTTCTTCATATGGACATGAAAGGCCTGAAGAGAGGTTACAATTTTAGATAATTAAGGGGGATAGGATTTATTATAACATTTATGTGAAAAGAAAGGATAATTACAAAAAAGGACTCAAGGGCAAGAACTGGCTAGAAACTAATCTAGGGTCTTCTTAGTAATTTGGCAAGTGAGAAAAGATAGAAAAGGACAAAAAAAGTTCAAATGGAACCTCCTCATCGATCCTCAAAAGGTGCATTTGGTAAATTTCCTAGGTCTTTCAAATATTATTTAGTATATATATGTCAAAATTAAGCAATACAATAAGATGGGTGGAGCATTAGTGCTAAGGGCTTTAGGTAGGGTGCACGGTTCAACCCAAGAACTGATCCAAAACTTTAACGCTATTTATAAGAAGTTTATCGATTTTTTTTAGCTACATATCAATATATACTATATATTATTTTTAGTGACAATGGAAATTACTTAAAGGCCAAATTGAGGATTAATGTGGTGCCTCTTTTTGGCTTTTTTTGGTCTTTTCACACTTTTCAGGTGACTAAAAAGGCCCTCGATGAATTTCCTCCCTTACTTTTCCTGCTGCCCTTTTTTGTAGTTTACTATTTCTATATTTATGATTAAGTGTGTTTCAATTAATTACATATATTAATTGTGTGTGGATATTAGGATTTACCAGTTCAACTCCTCAGCCGGAATTCCAAAGGATTGGTGTTATAAATGTATCTGCAATAATGGTTGATTCATTGGTAAACTATTGACATTCGAGTTATGTTTTCCTTTCGTCTTCATTTTTATTTGGTTGGTTTTTTCTTCCCTAACATTTCTCTGAATTAGTTTCACATGGACTTCGTTCTGTTTCCTAAAATTTTTAGGTCGACATTGATAAGATCCTTCCATTTAATTTAGCAGCGCCTTAGGATGACATAACTAAAGTGGGGAACTTTCACTTCTCACCGCAACATTTTGAGGTAGATATAGATTTTTTTGTTGATTATATTATTTGATACTTAAATTTAACATTTCCTTATTTCTCTTTTATTTTACAAAAAACTTTTTTTTTATTTATCATTCGACTTCCGTTTTATTGAGGTTTCTATTAGTTGCTTATGCACATTTCCAAATGCACAGTTAGCCATTGCTAAGTACAATCATTTTGTGATGCATTCTGTAAATTATATATGTTCCTGCAAATGCTCTCAACTAATTCAATTTTCCTACATCAACTATACATGATCCTTGACTACAAAAAATTAGGCATTCCTTATGTAGAAGCCAAATTCTTCCACCTACCCGAGTTCATTAATTTAACAATTGCAATCAAGATTAAAAAAATGACTGTAGCGTACGATTTTTTTTAGATAATCAACATACATTTCAAACAACAATTAATATTAGCTTTATTTTGATGAATTATCTAGAGATGGAGGAGTAGAATATTAGCTTTATTTTGATTTATTTTGATAAATTACCTAGAGATGAAGTAAAATTTAGGTAATGCACTTTTAGAATGAAAGAGAGGTCATGTGTTTTGCTTTATATATGCGAATTATTTTTTTGGATGTATGAGTTTCTCCTAACTGATTAACTATAATTACAGCCAATGCAATATCTTCTTACTAATCGACTTAAACAACTACAAAAAAATATAGCCCTAATAAGGAGATGACTGCAGCGCAAGCGCAGGCCGCCCTGCTTGTATGAAATTAAATGATATGCTACATACATAAATGAAGGCCTATCCTGTCCATCCAAGGATTTGAACCTAAGACCTCCTATTGGAGACTCACACTCTTAACCACACTTTTTTTTTTTTGCTATCCGAGACCCTTTTTTTTTGTTTCATGTGAATATAAAATTAAATAATAGAATGAAGGCCTATTCTGTCCATCCAAGGATTTGAACCTAAAACCTCCTATTGGAGACTCACACTCTTAACCACTATTTTTTTTTTTTTGCTACCTGAGACCTTTTGTTTTTGTTTCATGTGAATATAAAATTAAATAATAGACTACACAAAAGGAGGTAGCCTTCTCACATACCTTAACCCACTCCGCCTTTTTTTTTTCCTACATGCGAACATGAAATTAAATGATAGGCTACACAAAAGAAGATAGCCTTCTCTCATCTCTTAACCCACCCCGCCCGTCTCAGGATTTGACCCTAAGACCTTCTATTGGATCGACTCACGCTGTTAACCATTGGGCTGTCCCCTTGGGGACATAAGAAGTTTCTTTATAGCATTAGCATATATAGCACTGCACCAACAAGTGGTTGCTTCAAGTTGTTTGACACTTATTCCCCTTAAATAAGGTTTCGGGTGTAAGGGATAAGTGACCAACTTATCCTTCATCTTCTGACAGAATTCCATGAAGAAACGCATTATTGACATCAAGTTGAATCATCTGCCAATTGAACTGAATCGCAACAGAAAGAACAAGCCGAATGGTGGTTTGTTTTACCACTGGGCTGAAAGTTTCAGAAAAATCTATACCTGGCCTTTGATGAAACCCTTTGGCAACCAATCTCGCTTTGTATTAGGAGATGGTGTTGTCTGGGTTTCGCTTGATTCGATATACCCATTTACAGCCAACAAGATTTTGTGTAGGAGAAGGAGGAACAAGCTGCCACGTACCATTTCTTATAATTGCATTAATCTCATCGGACATGGCAGATCTCCAATTCGGGTCCTTTACTGCCTGTGAAACACATGTGGGCTCTGCCACAGAGATAGGATGCTTTGTAGCCAGGAAAAATTTTGGATTTGGCTTGTTGATGTTGTTCTTCGACTGAGTTACCATAGAGTGAACATTGGTGTTCGGTTGGATATCTAGATCTGAGGATTGCAGCAAAGGTTCTTGCGGTAGCGGAACATCCTGCGGCAATGCAACATTCTGTAGTAGTGGAACATCCTGCGGCAGTGTAACAATATTTTGTAAATCCTGCGGCAGTGGAGCATCTGCCTGTACATCCTGCGGTGAAGCTGGACTTAAATCATGTCTTTAAGAAGCAACCTCCAAACTAGAAGATGTCTTTATGAAACAACCTCCAGGCTATATTGATTCTACACATCCAGAGTATATTCGCAAACTTCAGAAGGCTATATATGGCCTGAAACAGGCACCAAGAGCATGGTATAATGCTCTAAGTTCGTTTCTCATTAAGTCTGGTTTTCAACAATCAAGGTCAGATTCTTCTTTATTTGTCTACACAACTAAGGATATCACTGCTTATTTCCTTGTTTATGTCGACGATATCATCTTAACTGGCAATTCTAAGTCTTTTTTACAAGACTTTGTTGGCTCACTGTCGAAAGAATTTTCACTTAAGGATCCGGCACCCTTGAGTTATTTTCTCGGTGTTGAAACCGAAACTACTGCTAGCGGCATCCTTTTGTCTCAGAAAAAGTATGTCACTGACCTGCTGTAACGCACAAATATGCTTGACTCCAAGCCTGTTGGCACACCCATGGCATCCTCTATCTCTCTTACCTTGGATACTGACACGTTACTACCTGATGCAAAAGAATACAGAAGTGTTATTGGTGCATTGCAATATCTATCTATTACTCGCTCAGATATATCATTTGCAGTCAATAAACTTGCTCAGTTTATGCATCAACCTACAGATATACATTGGCAGGCCTTAAAGCGTGTCCTGCGGTACCTCAAGGGCACTTTGTCAACTGGCCTTTTCCTGCGGAAATCCATCACTTCTTCCTGCCGTACCTCTTCCCCATCACTTTATGTCTATGCAGACGCAGATTGGGCAGGTGATACAAGTGATCGCAAATCTACCTCAGCCTATCTTGTCTATCTTAACGGGAATCTTATCTCTTGGAAATGCAACAAACAGAAAACGGTTGCCCGATCCTCCACTGAAGCCGAATACAGG
This sequence comes from Corchorus olitorius, assembly GCA_001974825.2. NCBI lineage: Eukaryota > Viridiplantae > Streptophyta > Magnoliopsida > Malvales > Malvaceae > Corchorus > Corchorus olitorius. The sequence goes on from AWUE01017194.1 coordinate 8,143, forward strand.
GCCATTGCCAGTGCTGCGGCAGAACTCGCTTGGGTTCAAAATTTGATGTCTGAACTTAAGGTATCGATCTCTAATGTTCCCATAATCTACTCTGACAACATCGGTGCAACCTATGTGTCTGCCAACCCAGCTCTTCATTCCAAAATGAAGCACATATCGATTGATTTCCACTTTGTTAGAGATAAAGTTCAGGCTGGTTCCCTGCAAGTGAAACATGTCTGCACTCATGACCAGTTAGCAGATTTACTAACAAAGCCACTTTCCCGCCAGAAGTTTCAGCAATTACAATCCAAGATTGGCGTTTCTTCAACATCCACACCATCTTGAGGGGGTGTGTAAGGGATAAGTGACCAACTTATCCTTCATCTTAAATTCAAATTCAATCTTTGATTTGTAAAGTTTGTTACACCAGATAGTTTGTTATACTAGATAGCTCTTTGTATTTGTCTTATACTAAAATTCATGTATTGTATAAATACCTTGTAACCAATTAATGAAAATAGGTTTTTCCTCCTATTTTCCATATTCAGCTTCTAGCCTTAACCGGCATTGAATCTCTACATCGGGTTCGAGTCTTGTGAATAAAGAAAAGCAGTATTGGAGAGCTTTACTCCCATAGTGGGCAAACACTGCTCGAACAAGATTAACTTGTAAATATACCAAAAAAATATATATCACTGCACTTCAATTTACCCCCTTTTATGGATGATGGTATAGATTTTGTTTGTATTATTATAGATTATAGATGTACCGTATAAATTGGCTAGCTATTTGTTAACATGATTAATTAGCATGATCTAGATATATTAATTAATAATATGACAATAATGAAAGCAAGATTAAGTTATAATCTTCCCCAAAAGAAAAAAAGATTAAGTTATAATCTTAAAGATATGCATATCTATTGGCATAGCCAAGTATAGAGGAGTGGGTGAATTGATCCCACTGAAATCTGTGCTTCCATTTAATTATATATATGGATAAATAAATTGGGATAAAATTATAAATTGACCCATCTAAAATAAAATATATATTATTACCCATTAAAAATAAAATACACTGTATTGACTTCAATAAAAAATTTGTGTATTTCAACATTTAATCCATATACTTTTAAACTATATATCAATACTTTATCTTCCTATTTTCATCCAAACTTTTTGTAAGCACTTTTGTATAAGACTATATATAAAATTTCTTCATTCATATATTTATAATCATGGAAGATAATACTCTTTATTCTTCTATTTTTTTACATTTTTTTTCCTTTTTGATTTCCCAAATACAAAGTTAATTTTTTTTATTTCTTATTAAAATCTTAATTTTTTACTTCCTCTGTTACATATTGAATGTCCATCTTGCTATTTTTAAATGTCTCAAAATAATATCCACTTCCCTAAAATGAAAAACATTTTTCCCTCCTTACCCTCTACATAAATGCAACTTTTTTCTAGCCAAAAAAAAAATCGCAACTTTTATATATGACCCTCAACTTTCTATCAAATCTAAGGCCAAAAAGTGTAAAGTTTCCTATAAATATCACTTTTCCTAAAACTTTATGCCAAACATTATAGTGGAGGGAGTAATAAAACTTCTAAAACATTTTAAATAGAAAACATAAATTAAAAAGATTAATAGGTAGAAAATGTGACAAAAAAATGTATAAATTTTTGACCTCACTCAAGAAAACGTCTGGATAGGCTACTGCTGAGCACTCTCTTATATTATTTTTTTTGAAAGGCAAGATATAGATTATGATTAATAAGAAAAGGAAGAGAAACAAGGTACAAAGAGCACGAACAACTCCCAAACAACAACAAAAGGGAGAAAATGCAGCAAACACCACATCTTAGTAAAAAGCATCAACCACAAAAAATTACATAAATGATCTCATGAAGGGTGTATCTCGATCGACACCATCCTTTGCAAGCTTGTCGGCTTCCATATTTGCCTCTCGAAACACATGACTCGCCCTAAAGGAAGAGCAACTCCTTTGCAGCACACCAATGTCAGTATTCCATCTTCTCATCCTTCATTGGAGCTTCATTTGGATTTCTAATAAACCACCCAATGGACAACATTTTTAGAGTCACTTTCAATGATTAAGCCATGATTTCCAACCCATCTCATATATATACTATATATTATTTTTAGTGACAATGGAAATTACTTAAAGGCCAAATTGAGGATTAATGTGGTGCTTCCTTTTGGCTTTTTTTGGTCTTTTCACACTTTTAAGGTGACTAAAAGGCCTTTGATGAATTTACTCTCTTACTTTTCCTGCGGCCCTTTTTTTGTAATTTACTATTTCTATATTTATGAGTAACTGTGTTTTAATTAATTACATATTAATTGTGGGTGGATATTAGGATTTACCGATTCAACTCCTCAGTCGGAATTCCAAAGGATTTGTGCTATAAATGTATCTGCAAAAGTATATATTATTTTTAGTGACAATGGAAATTACTAAAGGCCAAATTGAGGATTAATGTGGTGCCTCTTTTTGGCTTTTTTTGGTCTTTTCACAACTTTTCAGGTGACTAAAAAGGCCTTTGATGAATTTACTCTCTTACTTTTCCTGCGGCCCTTTTTTGTAATCTACTATTTCTATATTTATGATTAAGTGTGTTTTAATTAATTACATATTAATTGTGTGTGGATATTAGGATTTACCGATTCAACTCCTCTGCCGGAATTCCAAAGGATTGGTGCTATAAATGTATCTGCAATAATGGTTGATTCATGGGTAAACTATTGACATTCCAGTTCTGTTTTCCTTTCATCTTCATTTTTATTTGGGTGGGTTTTTTCTTCCCTGACATTTCTTTGAATTGGTTTCACATAGACTCCATTCTGTTTCCTAAAATTTTTAGGTGGACATTGATAAGATCCTTCCTTTAATTTAGCAGTGTCTTAGGGTGATATAACTAAAGTGGGGAACTTTCACTTCTCACCGCAATATTTTGAGGTAAATCTGAATTTATTTGTTGATTATATTGTTTGATACTTAAATTTAACATTTCCTTACTTCTCTTTTATTTTACAAAAAGTTTTTATTTTATTTATCATTCGACTTCCTTTTTATTAAGGTTTCTATTAGTTGCTTATGTTTAGTATATTTCCACATTTCCAAATGCACAGTTAGCCAATGCTAAGTACAATCATTTTGTGATGCATTCTGTAAATTACATATGCTCTCGTAAATGCTCTCAACTAATTCAATTTTCCTACGACAACTATACATGCTCCTTGAATACAAACAATTAGGCATTCCTTATGCAAAAGCCAAATTCTTCCACCAACCCGAGTTCATTAATTTAACAATTGCAATCAAAATTAAAAAATGACCACAGCGTACGTTTTTTTTAGATAATCAACATACATTTCAAACAACAATTAATATTAGCTTTATTTTGATGAACTATCTAGAGATGGAGGAGTTGAATATTAGCTTTATTTTGATTTATTTTGATAAATTACCTAGAGATGGAGTAGAATTTAGGTAATGCACTTTTAGAATGATAGAGAGGTCATGTATTTTGTTTTATATATGCGAATTATTTGTTTGGATGTATGAGTTTCTCCTAACTGATTAACTTACAACCAATGCAATATCTTCTTACTAATCGACTTAAACAACTAGAAAAAAATATAGCCCTAATAAGAAGATGACTGCAGCGCAAGCGCAGGCCGCCCTGCTTGTATTTAGTAAAATTGAATATTTTGGTCATCTAAACTAACATATTATGATGATGTGGTTGCTATGTGGCATGCCACATAAGCAAATTGAGGGTTTAGTGATTAAAATATTCAATTTTACAAACTGAAGTGACCAAATCCTTACTTTCATAGTTAAGTGACCAAAACAGAAACTCACATAAAGTTTGACTAAATTTGTAATTTAATATAATATATTATAACTATTTGAGTAGCTCGACGAGTACTCAGATCAAGTACTATAAAGTTCGAGCTTGTTACTATTATTTTGAGGGAATATAATTTGAGAGAATACAATAATCGGAAATCTCATTACAATCAATCAGATATCTCTCTTTTATTATTATTATTATTATATTATTATTATTACTTTTAGGAAATTCAATTTTTTAAATAATACAATAATCGGAAGACTCATTACAATAAGATATATTTATATGCTCAAAAAATCGAATGAGAAATCACAAAAATAAATCACGTCCAAACTAACCAAGCCCATATAAAGAGGCATAAAGCTCACATAAAGTGAAATCCATATATAATGAAACTTGAAGCCAGGACCTCATGGTCCAGGTACAATTTACTTTCTAACTGAGACAACAACTCGAATATTATTATTTTTTTAGAAGGCAAAAAAAAAACAGCATAGAACTGCAAACAAGTACAACAACAAAGCAACTTAAAAGAAGCTAGAGAGTCCAAAACAGAAATATACACACCAAATTAAATTTTCAGTATAGAACAAAACAAACCAATCAAAAGCAGCCCATAAATCAATATGCAACAGCCACGCATGACACTTTCTAGACTACACATCACTACCAAAGCTGATCCTCTCTCCCGACATGCTTTTGCAAGAGCATCTGCATTTTCTATGATAGTTTATTACTATATAATAAAATAAAATATATATATTGATATGATATATGATATGATAATCTTTTCTTTTTTTAAAAAAAAAAAATATATGATATCTACTATATTAAAATAACCCCTCATCATGAACTTTTACTATTCATCAATTTAGATTGATATTTGGAGCATTCTCATTGGTTGTTCCATATTTGTTTTGCTTTTTTTTTTTTAGTTTGGCTGAAATCTCAAATAGGATCATGAACCTTCATGAAAATCTCAAATAAGGACCTCAACTTAAAAAAAGTCAAATAAGAGCTTGAATTTTTCGAATAAGACCAAATAAGTCCAATCCGTTAAACTTGACTGGGTGTGTTCAATGTGCACCCTAAAAAGCACGTGAAGCAATTAAACAATGATACGTGTCATCGAGATTTGGGAAAAAAAAAGGAAGAAAAAAATGAAAAAATAAGACTTGACGCTTTCCGTCCAACTTAACAGTGACACCTCAACCTTCCGTCCAACTTAACAGCGCGTGTGGGCCTCCATTGATTGGATTTAAATGAGCTTCCTTGAAAAGTTTAGGTCCTCATTTGACCTTTATTTTATTTGGAGCCCTTATATGAAATTTTTTTGAAAGTTCAAGTATCTGTTTAGGATTTCATCGTTTTAGTTATTGTATATGTCATTGGTTTGCCCGTTCATTTATCTGCCGAATATGAGTTCCTTTAATTTTAGGTTCTTTTTCCTTCAATCCTTTATGCTTTTTATTTTATTTTATTAAGGACTTTGAGATTAAAAGATCTTTTTCTTTCAATTTTGTTGGTAACAAGCAACAACCATTTTCAAACATAATAGGTACTGTAAGAAATAATAGGCATAGAAAGTGATTCTATTTATCTTCATTTTTTTAAATTTATTTATGCTTTTATGGTGTTTATTAATTGAAATAGAAAATTGAGTGGTGAGGAAGAGAAACTTTAACTAGCTACCTGTCAAAATGTTTTTGACAGCCACAAAAAGGTGGTGTGAAGAGATATGTTTTTTTGGTATTTATAGCTTTGTGAGAATTGCAGAGTTCGACTTAAATGCAAATAGATATACATTGCAGTATTATTATTGCCAGTTTATCTTGACAAGCTTAATTAGTTAGTTTTTTATAATAGTTTTTAAGTGTAAATTCTCCTCTTAGTCTTATTGTGCTCTTTTATGGGGTTGTTACTCAGGTCGAGAGGTCAAGGGAGGATTTGCCTCTTTTATGTTCTTCATCTTTTCTCCCTCTTTTAGCAAGTAAGAATTTTTTAATATGGAAAATTTGCCTTTTAAAGAATTAGTGCATATACTATCAAATTATAACTCAATTCCCACAATACAAATTAAGACCTCTCGCCATTTAATTCATTGACCAAAAAAATCGGCGCCCCGCAGCGAGTGAAGCATGGACAAGTTGCTAGTGATAATGATAATGATATGATGATATAATATGACTAGGCTTAGCCCTACGCTGTGCGGAGGGAATGGGCTCAAATTTTTGTCTTTAAGTTGTGATATATTCATAGTACGGTTTAGTGGGTATGGAACTCATGAGTCATGAGTCATGACTATAAGCATGTTGTTAAGCATGGAGGTGGTTTAATCATTGCCTGTTGTTAAGCCTTTTGGTATGAGGTATTTATGCATTGTATAATGATAATTGCACCCCGAATAAAAATAAATGGAGTAAAATCTGCTCAAAACTTAAGCATGATAAAGATTAAGAATTGGCAATTGTAAATACTTGAAACATAAAGAACTGGACTTAAATAAATACATGAAATATCCTGAAAGTACTTGAAAAGTGGAGTACATGTGAAATCTAACTACCAAACTCTTTTACCTAAAGATAAAAGCAAAAGAGAATAAAAAATATTGAAGCAATAAAAAACAATTTTCCATTTATAATACCTATGATGTTCTTTTTCTCTTATTAACGATATCTAATGAGGATCGAAAAACAATTGCCAAGGAGATCTTTCCAATGTTCAGTTGTCAACCGCTTTAAACTTCCTATGCAAGACATCAAGAGGATGTCCAAGTGCCAACTATCCCCCTCCACCCCCAGACACACACATAAGTAAATCAAGCTTCAAGCTTCTATTATCTATTTCATCATTGCTTTACCTTTTGAGGAAAGATAACCTGCTTCAATTGACTCTAAGCGGTTATCTTCTTTGCTATAGCTTCAACAATGGCAAGGCAAAGAACCTGCAGCCTTATCATGTTGTCATTGACAAAAAGAAAATTTCAGGACCTGTCAAATCTAGATATCTACCATTACAGAGAATGTAGCCGCCTATGAATCTTGTCAACACCATAATCTGTACAATGAAGGGTTGATGCCACAGTATGAGAATTGAATCAATAATGAAGAATAAGTGTAGTTTAGTTACTTGATCATTTAACACTACACAAATGCTTCAGAAAAGGTTTCGATTAGTCTTTTGAAACCTGGTTTCAAAGGCAGCAACCTTTGGATTTTCTAAATAGTATTTACCTTAAGAGGAGCATGCACAAACCAACAAATTGAATTCTAATCGTAATATGTTGCAGTTCACTTGACAAAACTATGAATTCTAATCCTAATATTTAACAGTTCACTTCACAAAACTATGCCCTAACAGACATACAAAACACAAAGTGAAAAAACTCAAAATTGAGAAGATTAACGTACCAAGTCTGACTTTCATACCTCAATTTTTGGAATCTCAAAACCATCCCCTGCAATTAAAATACTGCAATTTAAAGGAAATTTTCAAACTAAACAAATTAACAGCAACATATAGAGAGAAAAAATAAAATCAATAACTAAAGAAAAGAAGAAAATTGTCCTTACAATGTCGTTCTAATGTCAACTGCAACCAAAGAAAAAAAAAGAATCCAGCAATAAATTTTAAAAATGAAAGCGTGCCCATGAAATTCAAGTTAATAATGAAAAGAATTAGGATTCATATTTTAAATGGAGCTCACTGATGAAACACCTAAAATCTTCCTACCAAAATGAACAAATGGCCAACATGACACAATAATTCTAAATAAAATAGAATGCATTTTACTTCCCAAAAAACGCATATTTCAGTTTAATTATTAGATTACAAATAATAATGAAATGAAACAAACCATTTTCTCTTTTGATTTGAATTACCCGCATAAGTTAAAATCAACTTTAGAAAGAACTCAATCATGCATTCTCCGTATAAGTATATCTTAAAGGAAAAGGAAATTAGGAAAAATTTAAAAAAAAAAAAAGCTACCCAATGCACCACATTTTCAAAGATTAAAATTAAAAATTGAAAGTGAAAGAGGACACGGGAAACATAACTTTTGAAGGAAAAAGTATCTCACGGAGTAGACAGGAAAAGAGATCGGTGATAGAATCTTCCATAGCTCGAAACCTAAAAAATAAATCCACAAATCATCAATAACCCAAAAAAGTTCCATTTTTACATCCAAAAAACAAAATAAATAAATAAATAAACAAACATTGAAATTGGGTACCGTTGCAGACCCAAGCGTGTCGGTGATGGAGAGGTGAAACTGAGGAAATCAATCTCAGTTTTTTTCACTTAAAACGAAAATGTTACAGGAAAGAAGAAAAAAATCGAAAGAGAAGAGAAAGGAAAAAAAATAAAGAAGGGAGGAGGGTCTGGTAGGATGGAGAAGAAAGAGAACTGGAAGAAGGGAGAGAAGAAAGAGTGAGAAGACGCAGAAGAAAAAGAAGAGATGCGTGGGAGAGAAAGAAACTGAAATGGGATAGGCGTCAAGTGAGAAGGGATCTAGCAAATTTGAAAAGTCTGGTAAGGGCAATGACATGGCAAATTATAGGCCACATTAACTACCCCAAAATCGTAATTGAGCTTGAGAAATTGTATTCTCTATTCAATTTTAAAAATATTCTTAGTTGACAAAATTTAATAATTGATATCATAATTGAAATTATTTGTGAGCACACCCAATCCAAAGGTCAACAACAATTTGTTCCTCTGTCAAAACTTGACCCGGATCCGATAGTCCATTCAACCCGCCCGAATTCAAACCCGATAGATTGGGTATTTGGCTGGTCCTCATGAGCTATGAGTTGTTCCTCCAAATCCTTTCCACTAGATGAGCCCACTTCATCTGTAGAAGGCCCACATCTGCCTTCTTCCTCTATATAAAAATCCGAGGCGGTTGCCTTTTCAATTTCAATTTTTGAATTATCCCGCCGCCATTCCTGCCTAACTTTCGTTCTGCCCTTTCTGACATTCGATTGAGATCGGACCTTTGACTTTCTTCTTCTTCTCTTCTAGGCGATTTAGCGAAAGAATCCGATGCGAATAATCAACTCAAAAGAGAGATTCTTTGGCAAAAGTTGCTACTGGGAACCCGCTGCTTATTGGACTGACTGGGAATATTCATCTCGAAAATCGTTTAGTGGATCAAGACGAGAATCAATCCCGGAATCCAATACTCATCCTTGCTCTCCTCTGGGAAGGGGTTTTTATAGATAGAGCTTTACTGAGTAGAAAGAGTATAGTAGGAGGACGAGGGCTTTCTTTAGCTATAACAATAAGAGTCGGAGGGGGATCTCAAAGACCCTGAACAAGAGCAAAACCTTAACTAGAAAAAGTAAATAACCCGAACCCGCCTGACCCGAGACTCGAATGATCCGTAATCCAAATGAGCTGAGACCAAATTGACCTGAAACCCGACTGACCCGAGAAGTTAACCCGAATGACCTGAGAATATTATAAACTAAAATTATCTTTCATTCAATAATAAAATCAAAATCTACATTGTTATAATTTTACCTATTCTAAATTATCATTTATTCAATAAAATTTATATTTTATTATTATAATTTTACCTATTAAATTATGATTAAATTTGCTAAAGTTCACAGTATGAACAATTATGAATTTAATAGGATATAAAGCTCTTATTTGATACTCTGCCAATAGAGTTTTTAGACTTCACAAACGGGTTAAAAAGTTGACATAACTCCATAATTAATTATATATTTAATATTCAAAATTAATACATAAGAGGGCATATACCAATTCCATTTAATCCCGCACATACAGTTTGCTAAACTTCGTTCGTAGTGGATTGTATAATTTTCCTACTTATTTGTAAAATAAATCGAATAAGAAATATATTAAATAAATTTTAAGTATTAAACATTAAAAAAATGAAAACAATGCATGCACACTACAATAATGGTAACTTTTTAAATGTTCAGGTCTCCAAATCTCGACGAGTGGCATATTTTTTTATTGAATTTAATTTAATTTTTCAAAATATATATTAAATAAAACATCAAAATTAACTTTTGGAAAGACATTATCATCTAAATTAAGAAGATTAACACATATTTGGGATGTAATATCAAAAGATATCATTCTTTAATTACTTGACAAAATTATATAAAAAAAGGTGAAAAACGTAGTTATAAAAAGTAAAAATTACTTCCACATTTCTTTCTATATATTAAACACTCACATCTTTACTTAATAATAATTACGATATATACCATTCCATTAAATTAAATATATATCCTCAATTTTGGCAATTACTAACTAATGATGTAATTCCACCATTAATTTTTTGTTTGGTTACTACCAATTTTATTTGATCAATTTTAATTAAATTTGATTTTACATGTGTTTTACCTTACATAGTGATTATATTGCCTATATAAACCCCAATAGTTTGTTTGGCATTTACCACCATCAGTAAATTTTCATTTGATTAGTATCAATTCCATTTCTTTTTATTATCTCCCTTATGTCAGAAGTTTTGTTTCAATTTATTTTTTCTTCTCATTTTCCCTTTGCTACCTTTGAGGATTGGCAAATCGTATACTCCTCAATTTTTTACTTCTTTTTTATGTTAGATGATTCTTCCATTAGCCAATTTTATGACAAACATGTTTTTAGTAGCATATATAATTTCTTTTGGGAATAATGTTTGTAGTAATATTATATTAAAAAATTTATAAATAACATACATTTATATTTTTCAAGAGCATATTTTCATTCATTTTCTTTGCCTCCCTTTTTACATTTTTTGTTCAAGTTTCTTTGTTCTTATTTTTTCCTTTTCCTTTGCCACCTTTTATGATTACAAATGGTTAATTGCTCAATTAAGGGCAAAACGTTTCTGGTTCGGCCTAATTTGGGGTAAAATGTTTTCAATTCGCGTCAATTAGGGACAGACCGTCAATGTGGGGCAGAATTCTTTGGAGAGTGAAAGAAACGTGCCGTTAGAGGTAATGGACGCCGTTAAGTCAATTAAAAAATATTCTTTAATTATTAAAAAGGTAATTTCGGGAAATACTTAAAATTAAAAATAATGAAAATGGAAATAAAAAAGAAAAATTGGCTTTAAAATGTTGAGAAAAGAAGTCTGGGTTAGCGAAAAATCCATCTAAGCATGAGTTCAGTGATAACAAATAGATCGAAGTGCATAGAATCCATGATTCAATCTCTCACGCCGCTGCCTTTCCGCTTCAACATGGTTTAATGGAGATTCTAATTTTCCAGTCCCTGACTTTTGTTCTCTCTTCTTCATCCTTGCATTGAACTCCCTGTCAGTAAACAAGTGAAATTACCATCAGAATCAGCGCCGGAGTCCGACGAGGAGCGGACGAACACGACGGTGGATAATTCTTTCTTGGTGGCTTCGCCAGCTTGTAATTGCTTGTCTTGAAGAATCACTCGGCCTTTTGGTCACCTGATGAGTTAACCATCCCGAAATTAAGAAAAGGAACACTTTGGAACTTGAAATTGGAACCTGAGATTCATGATGACTGGGTTGCTTTGAATTTGAACAAAAAATAACAGACCCGAAAATTGATCTAGAAAGTTGCACCAAACCCCAATCATCTTCTATCAGTTCTGAAGATCCCAATTCAACAACCCCAAAGGAAGTTGAAAGGCAGACTAAAGTCTGAATCCCTCACGTACGAGCAAATCTAACTCGCTCACATTCGTACAATTGAAACTGCTAATCTCCACTCAACCAAACGTAAGAGTCTGACCCAAAAACCCTCCCAAGAATCCCATCACCAATGGCGAAAGATCGAGTCATCGATACAGTGTAATACAACTTGTAGTCACTTCGGCGCTCAATCGCGACTGGGAATTCATTGATTTCAGGCGAGCTTCAAGAAATTTGCAGAAGAATAAAAGACGAACTGAAGAAGAAGAAGAGAGATTTTTTTTTTTTTTTGGAAATGAAGAAAAAACCCTAACACCCAAACTTATAAACCAAAATCAAAATGCCGCTTTTTTATTTAGGGAAATTGATTTATTATTTTTTTCTTTTTCTTTTTTGGTTGAATGAATTTAATTTTAAATAAATTTTATTTTATTTCAAAATTTAAGTGCCACGTGTCGTCCTGATATGCATTTACACGCCCCAATACGCGTGACACACACGTCCCGTCAGATCTGACGGTCTGCCCCTAATTGATGCGAATTGGTAACGTTTTGCCCCAAATAGACCAAATTCAAAGTTTCTACCCCAAATTAGACCGAATTAGAAACATTTTGCCCTTAATTGAGCAATCAGCCATTACAAATCTTATATTCTGATCTATTATGGCCTTTTTCTGCTGGTGCGGTGAATGATCAAAATATATCGTTGACTTGAATCTCACAAATTCAAGGTAGGTAATTAGGGCCAAAATGTACAATAATTCATTGGGACGAAAGGTAGGATAAAGATATATCTTTGAATTCTGATAAGCGATAATTTTAAAATAATATTTATCATCCTAATTATATAATTTGGTTTTTATTTCTTTTTCGGATTTCAATGTGTATATATATATATATATATATATATATATATATATATATATATATTATACAGTTTTAACTTTCACGTGCGTTGCACGTGGCCCAACGTGTTTAAATGAAATATTCATATGAAATTATGATAATCTCGCTATTAAATTATAATAATTACACTATTTTTTATGACATTCTTATGAAATTTTGATAACCTTCCTATGAAATTTTAATAACGATATATGGAATTTTGAGAACCTTTTTATTAATTTTTTTTAACCTTCTTATGAAATTTTGTTAACCTCCCTAAGGAATTTTGAAGACCTCACTATGAAAATTTGATAACTTCCCAATGAAATTTTGATAACCAACACTATGAGATGTTGATAACCTCCATATGATATATTGATAACCACATTATGAAAATTTAAAAACCTCCATATAAATTGTTAGTAATCACGCTCTGAAATATTGATAATCACACTATGAAATTTTAATAACCTCATTATGAAATTTTGATAAACCTTCCTATAAAATTTTGATAAACCTCCCTATAAAATTTTGATAACCTCCTTATGAAATCTTGATATGATTTTTTGATAACCTCATTATGAAATTTTGTTAATCTCCATATGAATTTTTGATCTACACACTATGAAATTTTGAAAACTAAACTATGAAATTTTGATAACCTTCATATGAAATTTTGATATCCTCCCTGAAATTTTGATTATTCCATAATAAAAGTTCAATAACCTTCCTAATTTGGCAACCATACTATGAAATTTTGATAACCTCCCCAGAAATACCACTATGAAGTTTTGGTAATCACATTTTGAAAATTTGATAACCTCTTTACGAAATTTTGATAACCTTTATATAAAATTTTGTTGACCCCTTTATGAAATTTTGATAACCTCGCTTTGAAATTTTGATAAGAAAACTATGAAAGTTTGATAATCTTCCTAATAATCCGATATCTATGAAATTTCGATAATCACTCTATGAAATTTGATAACCTTCTATCAAATTTTGGTAATCCTCATGAAATTGAGACTTTTATAACCTTCATATGAAATTTTGATAACAACACCGAAAAATTTTGATAACTACACTATGAAATTTTGATAACGTCCCCATGATATATTAGTAACCTCCTTATGAAATTTTGTTAACCACACAATGAAATCTTATAACCTCGCTATGACATTTTAATAATTTCTTTGATAACCTTTCTATAAAATTGTGATAACCACACTATGAAATTTTGATAACTTCCATGTGAAATATTGGTAACCACACTATGGAACTTTGATAACCTCCTCATGAAATTATAATAACCATCTTATGAAATTTTGATAACCACACAGAGACAAGAAAATCAAAATCATAATATCACCTAGTCTTCTAACTCAACAATTTCCAATTGAACAAAGTGAATGCGGCAAAACATTATATAACGAAGAGATGGAGCTTCACTAAGAATAGTATTGTACGTGTTAGTGTTAGTTTAATCTTTTTATTGACATTTAAAAAATTGAAATTAAAATTAAAATATTAAACTCAAAAAATAATAGTAAAGGAAATTTACATGTTCATCAACGAAAATCAATTTCACAAAGTTATAATTCGGTCCAAATTGAAATTTTTAATTAATTTTTAAATAACAAAATTATACTAAATTTTAATAATGGCAATTTAGAAATATATTCATAAAATATAAAGTTTACCATTATTCGTAGAAATTTGCATGTTCATCAATGAAAATCAATTTTACAAACTTATAATTCGGTCTAAATTGAAATTTCATTATTAATTTTTAAATAATTAATTTTAATAATGTTAATTTAGAAATATATTTAAAAAAGGGTACAATCAGAAAACATAAAGTTTTCCATTATTCATACTTTTATATATATTATAGATAGATTCAGAGAAACTATTGATTTTGTCTCATTTCGGCCCAATAGACCCATTAGACTCGTTTGAGTCCATGAAGTCCAAATTGCTAAGCCAAATGTCTTGAAGTCTAAATCTGATATGTTTAGACCCAATTCGTTAATATGTAAGCCCAAAGAAGGAGTTCAAGTCCAATTAGTAATTATGATGCAGTAATGAATCAGCCCATTGTTAAATCTTATTTAAAGGAGGACTTCATAAGAGCAGTTTTGGAAGAAAATTCATAAATTTTGATCTAGAGCTCAGAAAAATGTAAATGAGGTACTGTTGGAAATAAGATTCTGAGATCTACAACTTTTATGTTAATCTCGAGACCTAATTCTGCCGTTTCGGTAGACAATTTTGCCCTTGAAATTTCGGGACAGAATTGATCTTCTCCTAAACCGACTTGGAGAATGATTTGGACGAAAATTTATATATTAAGGATGATGTGGGGCATCCCTATTGGCCACGTTGGATCCTAATTAATGAGGATAATCTAAATTTCCATTATTTTAATAGTGAAATAATTAAAATATTATTTAATAATGGCAATTCAGAAATATATTTGAAAAAATGGTATAATCGGAAAACATAAAATTTCCCATTATTCGTACTTTTATATATAGTATAGATATAGATAAAGATAATAATTAGGGTTTAGGGTTTAAAATAAAATATTTAAAAGATATACCGTGGTCCAAGAGCTGTTGATATAAAATACGTAACCTAAAGTAAATTAAATATTTTATTTTAAAGAGATGATGATTAAGGCACACGGTATATCTTTTACTATTTATTTTTTAAAAATTTTACCTTTTTCATGTAATTTAGTAATTGTAGAATTACTTCATAGGAAAGAAAAACCGATTTCATGTTTGGTACGAAGACATAACAACCGTATAACATACTAATCAAAAAATAAACATTAAGAAAACCACATATTATCTCCACGCATTCGCGTCAGATTTTTCGGTTGATAATGGAGTTTTACTTTGATTATAATTAAATTTTTTAAATGTTATTTATATATATTATTTGAAATTCTAAATATATATAATAATATATATTGGTTTTCTTTCAACCAATCAACTTTGGACAAATGTCAACATGAGAATATTATGAGTATACAACAGTTTGGGGATAATTTTAATAATAAGGTAAAAATTTGAGCAAGATTTAGAGAATATTCGAGGAAGGTTCTCAATCAATTTCATTAAACTCATGAACTACTCAAAATTCATACCATAATTTACGTTAAATAAATGCCATATTTAGTTATTATTAAATTCAAACCATGAATTATGTAAAATTCAAAACGGATATTAATACAATGTTTTACCTTAATTAATTATAAAATTTATTCAGTTTGATTATCTTATATCAATGATCATAGCCTCAATTAGGACTATAATTAGAAATTGAAAATTTAAATATTAGAGACAAAACTTTCATTGCATTGTTTTTCTTTAGACTACACATGGACAACGTATCTTATCCACACTCATATAATGAAATTGATTTGTAGCAAATTTAATAAATTCTAATACCCCATCAATAAACTCTTGCTTGATGCCTCTATGCCCGGGAAGATTCCAATCATACATCCATCTCCTATTTTCCATTATAACTGCAACAAACAATATATAGATTCATTACAACATTGCTTATTATTGTTTGACTTATGTTATAAGATCTTATTAAACAAAATAGAAATCTTTGCTTTCTTGGTGTAAAAAAAAAAACACAATAGAAATCTTTCTGCACAAAAAAAAACAATATATATATTTTTTTCATATATTAACACAAAAATCAATTTTCACATGGCAATACAAACTCATATCAAGCAACAAACACCAATATAGATTCTATAAGATATAATAATTTTTTTGCAATTAGGTCCCTAAACTTATCACTTTTTCAATTCTATCCCCCTAATTTTTAGATCTATGCATTCGCATCCCTCATTCATATATTCAACACAAAATCAATTTTAATATGGCAATACAAACTCATATTAAGCAAAAACACCAATCTACGTTCTATAAGACATTACCCATCAACTATTTCACCCAAACATTACTTTAAATAGTAAAAAATTATACACAAACCAAAATGATGAGAAACCATGAAAACTTACCATATAAATTGCTCCAAAATGAAAATGTGGCATGAAGGCAACAAGATCTAATGGTTCCTTTGGCTAAATACCATAACAAAACCAAAAAAAAGTTTGAAAAAAGTTAATATTTTGGGAGAAAATGAGCTCCTATTTTGTGCATGTAGCTGCTGCAAATGAGCTACTGCACAATTTAAAACATTCCAGTCAAAACGCAGTGTTTTGGCTGGAAAACGTTTTTTTTTTTGGCTTTAGGAATGACTTTAGGAGTGCCTTTAGGAATAACTATTAGGAATGACTTTAGGAATGACTTTAGGAATGCCTTTAGGAACGAAAATATCTCCTGTTCCAACTTAGGAATGACATCTGGAACAACATTTGACTACTCAAATTGTTTATACCTCAATTTACAATTGAGGGTAAATTGGTCTTATCATAATTATAATCAAGATGTGTGGTTAGGATTTAATCAAAATTCCTAAAGAAACTAGGTTTCTGCACCACCCTAGTTCAAATTGAATTAGGAAAGTCTTGTAAATTAATTGCAAGGGCTGAAATTAATTAATTACTAATTAAATAATAATAATTTTTTGAATAATTTTTATTAAATTTCTTGTGTATGCCGCTTCTACCCAGGTGAGTGGCACAGAGAATCAAATCGGAAGCAGTTTCCTTTGATATTGCTGCCTGCTAGGGAGGCAAACAAGTAAAAAAGGAAAATTGCTTGCCATTTGACCATGAGATGAAAAATACCTCATGGACATACATAGCAAGGCCCAAGTCGTCTCCCAGTCAGAGGAGAGGCCGCCCTCTGCCCTGCAGAGAGATATTTTTCTCTTCCTGCAGGAAGGGGGCAGAGAGCTAAAGTTTGTCAGCAAGAGAAATATCTGTGCACGTGAGAGAGGCATGAGATTTTCAACCTCACACATCCTCCATATAATCGACCTACCACAATGGAGAAAACGCCTAGCCTCCTCCCCACCCCGGGAGGTGAAATTGCAACTTGTATTTTGTTCAATTAAGGACAAAATAGTGAAATTGACCAATCAGAGAGGTTAGAGGCTGTGATTTCTTCTAAGGAGCACACCATGATGATCCTTGAGCTATGCAGATCATCTTGGTAAAATTTCACCTCATTCTGACATCGGAGTAAAAACTTATGCCCAGTTTTCAGTTAAGGACATTTTCGGGAGTGAAACCAAATTCACCATGATAGAAAGCTCGAATTAACTTGGGATTTTTCCATGATCTTATGGAGATACTCTAAGCCTACTGGTGAAATTTTGGTTAAATCCGAGATCGTTTGCAACTTTTGCATTCTTTTCAATTAAGGACATATGGCTTTCTCACCCCGG
>AWUE01017196.1:0-10623 GCA_001974825.2 Corchorus olitorius
ACGAGTACTCATGGGCTTCAATCGGAGGTCTGAGCAGAAAGTTATGATTTTTTCTACCAAAACTGTGCCTGAATCCTAATCCTGTTAGGACTAGAATCGGGAATCTACGAGATTTGGATATTTCCTTGGATTTAGGAGTCATTAATTGAGATTTTAATTCCAATTAATATTTTATATGGGCTGAGTATTTTCCCACATAAATTATCCATAAATACCAAAACTTGAGAATTTATCCATGACTTGTCTTCAATTAAAGCTCCAATCTTCAATCCTTGCTTCTTGAAATAAATCTTCAATGGTCTTCAAGTCTCCAATTTATCTTCAAATGGTCTTCAAACACGAACTTCGAATCTCCAAATCTATGCTTAAAATTGCTTTGCTCAAATCTGTGTAAAAAGTCATTAAAATAGCTCCAAAAGTAGTGAAAATTATCAAATTATCAATTTCACATCTCATAAAGACTCAAATCACAAATATTAACAAAATAACATATATTTAAGCATAAATTGATCCAAAAACATAATAAAATAGCCATAAAAATAGGGTTGTTTTTGGCTCGATCACTGTGCAATGTGGAGAAGCCAACTCTGGCTACCACAAGCTTCGCCTATTTCCTAACTCTGTCACAGGTGCAATTTTTACTTGGTACATCAACTTACCACCCAACTCAGTGAGAACCTGGGAGGAGATGGAAAGGTTGTTCCACACACAGTTCTATAGAACTGAGCCCGAGGTTTCCATGGCAGACTTGTCACATCTCGACCAAAGAAAAGGAGAGTCAGCTGAGGAGTACTTAGCTCGTTTCAAGAAGCTAAGGAATAGGTGCCGCACACCTCTCCATGAGATAGAATTTGTGCGCCTAACTCAGAATGGACTTGACATAGAACTTCGAAAGAAGTTCGAAGGAGTTGACTTCAGAGACTTCTTCGAGATGTCAACTAAGGTGACAAGATATGAGATTCTTCTTCGAGAAGAGAATGAAAGGAGAAGTTCATCTTATGGCACTTATTATCAAGAGCCAAATTTTGAACTTGGAATAGCTGAGGTCAAGGCAGATCGCCCTATTGAGTGTCCATGCCTTGTGAAGGCAGGAGTAGGACACCCTCAGACCCAAGAAAGGTTTGCTGCTATGTATCAGAGACAAGCAGAGAAGAAACCTTATGATGGAAGCAAAACATACTCATTTGATACTTCAAAAACAAATGAAGTTTTTTACTTCCTACATAAGTCGGGTATGATTAAGTTACCACCTGGACATGTCCTTCCTTCACCAGAGGACATCAAAGGAAGAGAATATTGCAAGTACCACGACTCCTGGAGGCACCCAACCAACAACTGTATTGTGTTCAAAAACATAGTACAAGAAAAGATAGAGAAGGGAATCTTGAAATTCCCTGAGGCGCCTAAGAAGGACATGGGAGTTGATTAAAATCCTTTCCCAGCTCCTATCCACATGGTCGCGTTCAACCTCCCAAAGGATGGACAACTGGCTAGTAAGGAGAAGGGGGAAACAACTCCCAAGAGGTCAAACTTGGCTCCAAGCACGTCCTTGGCAGCCAATCCTCAACATAAAGGTAAGTCTTATCACCACTCTGCTAAAGTTAAGAAGTTGGTTGATAAAGCTAAGTTAAAAACCCTGGGTGTGCGTTCAGATCGGCCTTGGAATCCAAACACGGCCGCTGACAAACTTAATGCACCAAGGAGGAAGATAGAACTTTTCTCATCTGAGGATGAGGAAGAGCCTGTGGAATATCTTGATACCTCTTCTAAGAAGAAGGTTCAAAGAAAGTTGGAGTTTTCATCAAAAACTTCACTCCAAAGGAAAGAAAGAAGTAGGGAAAGCACACTCTAAGCTCGGGGGGCAAGCCAGAAACTTCTTTTCCTCCTCCTAAGCAGAACAAAAGAGAGTATGGCGAACCATCATCAAAAGTGGCGCCTCCTCCCTCTCATCCTAGCTCATCTGCCCATCACAAGGTGCAAAGGTCTTCCAAGAGAGAGCATGATCAACAACCACAAGTTGAAAATCATTCTAAGTCTTTTCCCAAGAGAACTAAGCGTGAGATTAGACCATGGTTGGATCACAAGAAGGAAGAATACCGCCATGCAGTTGTGAGAAAAGAAATGAAGCTGAGGGGTGATCATGCACGACCAAGAATGGTCAAGCCACAATCAGACACTCCAAAGGGTGTGTGGCAGAAAGTGCAACATCCCAAGTACCCTGTTCAGAGGAATAGGAAAACTTGGAGGAGACGAGAACTTCGAAAAAGAGCCAAGGCTCGAAGTGAAGAAGTACTTGATGACATGCAAGTTGATGAGACTGGAAATGAACCTTCAAAGGTTCCACCACCTACCAACGAGATGGATGTATCTCTCATGGACTTAGCAGACATGGGAGTAAAGCTATGCAAGGAGAAAATCCTTTCTGAAGAAGAAAGGCTAAAGCTAAAGAACTCGAGCTAAGTAAGAAAGAAGTTGAACTCCAAGATCGAAGGCAAGCTTTGATTGACATAGTCTATGGCAATGAAGATTATTCTTGCCAAGAACTAGCGAGCAGAGGCGCCATCAATGAGGAGGCAGTCCTTGCATACAGAAGATTAGCCATGAGAGCATTAACCATAGGAGATGAAGATGGAGCAGATGATGATTTCGAGATCTGTAGTATTGAAGATGATTCATACTACTAAAAGTTTCCCTATGAAGCTTTGACCAAAAGACTTGAAGACTGGCTATCACATGAGGCCACTCAAGATCTACTCCATATCTCAGAGGATATGCCTCCATGGCAAATATCAATTTTGCTTGAAAAAGCAAAATTAGACAAAGAAAGGAAAGAGTTTGAAGCTAAGAGATTAGAACACATCGAAGCTGAAAACATTCTTTTTTGAGAGACAAGAAGCTATAGATGACGCTGCTAAGCAACTCCTTAGGAGAGTATTCATCGAAGAGCTTAACATGAAGGCAGACAAGACCCCAGGAGACCAAGATGGAAGTCTGTGGACTCCACACTGGGAGGATAATGGCGCCACCCACATAGAGGATGCCATCCCAACTTCATCTGACCAAAACATGTGTGATGAAAGTTCGGGAGAAAAGCCTGTCGCCATGAGTGAAGAGGAAACAATGGCCGCTGAGGACTTTGATAACAAGTCTGTTGAATCATTGACCTTCGAGCAGTTCATGGTTAACCTTAACCATACTACTAACACTCTACCATGCACATTTGCTGCTAGATTAAAAGAGCGAGTGGAATCGTTTGAGCCACCCTCTCCCCTGGAAGATGAAGATGTCATTGAGATTCCCCCAAGTAATAAAGAAGACTCGGGGGGCAACACCTCAGATGAGGCAAAATCCATGATCTTCACCAAACCAGATGAAGCAGACACTTGCCACATCAAGCCCTTGTATATCAAGGCACACAGTTGATGGCATTCCAATCAGCAGAGTACTTGTTGATAATGGTGCAACGGTAAATCTCATTCCCTACTCATCATTGAAGAAACTGGGCAAGTGTATAGATAATTTGATCAAGTCAGAAGTCACCGTGAGTGATTTTTCTGGCAACATCAAGAAGACAAGAGGCATATTGCCTGCCCAGCTGACCATTGGGTCAAAAACGTCCCTCTCTGCATTCTTTGTAGTTGATTCCTTATCAACTTACAACATGTTGCTTGGAAGAGATTGGATTCATTCCAACTGGTGTGTCCCATCATCCTTACATCAACTATTGATGTTTTGGAATGGTACCGAAGTTGAAGTGGTCAGGGCAGACAAGAGACCATTAAAAGTTGAGACCAATGCAGTAGATGCAAGGTTTTATGATGGAACCACCGGACCTATAAGGCTCATGGGTCAGGACAAATATGGCCGGCCATACCCGTTTATTTCCACAGGAGAAGTCAAACAAGAAGCCTTGAAAGAGGTGATGGAAAATCTTGTGCGGCCTGATGCCTTGATCCCCTTCAAGTCGCTTCCATGTGCTCCTATCATAGAAGAGATCCCATGAGTACACAACCTAGAGAGGTTGTGTTGGCCAACGACATCTTGAGAAAGTTGTCGACATTGGCCCTAGAGATGAAGCTCCAAAGCTTAGAGGATTCAGCCGCCCCATCAGCTAATGCGGCTTATCAAAGTGTATAAAATACACAAGATGAGATCACCATGGAGGAACTTGATCTTGCTCCCATGAAGTTAGATGATCTAAAGGCTGAGGTACAAGATCCTTTACTTGAAGTAAATCTTGGTACTGAAGAAGAGCCTAGGCCAACTTACATAAGTCAGTTATTGGCCGAAGAAGATAAGCCACACTTTGTAGCCTTGTTAAAAGAATACAAAGATTATTTCGCCTGGGATTATGACGAAATGCCTGGCTTAAGTCGTGAATTGGTGGAGCATCGCCTGCCAATCATTGAAGGTTACCATCCCTATCAGCAACCTCCTAGAAAGATGGCTAATGATGTCATTCTTAAAGTTAAAGAGGAAATTGAAAGGCTCCTTAAAGCAGGATTCATCCGTACCGCAAGGTATGTAGAATGGATTTCAAACATAGTTCCTGTAGTTAAAAAGAATGGTAAAATCAGGGTGTGTTGATTTTCGGAATTTGAATTCAGCCACCCCTAAAGATGAATATCCTATGCCTGTTGCAGACCTACTAGTAGACGGGGCCGCTCAGCATCAAGTATTATCCTTCATGGATGGTCACAACGGCTACAACCAGATCTATATAGCAGAGGAGGATGTTCCAAAGACAGCCTTTCGTTGTCCAGGTGCAATCGGTACTTTTGAGTGGGTAGTCATGCCTTTTGGACTCAAGAACACCGGTGCAACCTATCAAAGAGCCATGAATGCCATCTTCCATGACATGATTGAAAAATTTATGGAGGTATACATAGATGATGTAGTGGTTAAGTCACACAACCACCTTGATCACATAGATCATCTGAGGCGCTCATTCGAAAGAATGAGACAACATGGCTTGAAAATGAATCCATTGAAATGTGCTTTCGGTGTTAGTGCAGGTAACTTCCTTGGATTTTTGGTCCATCAACGAGGCATCGAGATAGACCAAAACAAGGCAAAAGCCATCATACAGGCAAAACCGCCCACATCAAAGAAAGAACTCCAACGCTTCATTGGACAAGTCAACTTTTTAAGAAGATTTATCTCCAACACTGCTTGTAAGACCAAGGCGTTTTCACCACTGTTAAAGTTGAGAGACAAGGAGGAGTTTCAATGGAAGACGAACATCAAGAAGCTTTTGAGGCCATCAAAAAGTATTTAGCTTCGCCTCCTGTATTAGTTCCTCCTAGGAAGGATAAAACCTTGTACTTGTATGTTGCAGCCACTACATCTTCCATAGGATGTTTGTTGGCTCAAGGGTTAGGAAAAGGAAAGGAACAAGCAGTATACTACTTAAGTAGGACTCTTACGGATGTAGAAACTCGGAATAGTCCTATTGAAAAGCTATGTTTGTCACTTTACTTTGCAGCAATAAAACTAAGGCATTACATGCTTTACTTTGATGTCTGTGTTATTTCAAAAACTGACTTAGTAAAATACATGTTATCTCGGCCTCTCCTTAAAGGCCGACTAGGCAAGTGGTGCCTGGCACTCTCTGAGTTCAGTTTCAAGTATATACCTCAAAAGGCAGTAAAAGGGCAAGCAATTGCCGACTTCCTAGCCGGCCACCCATGCTTAGACTTGGGAGAAGAATTTGGAGATACAAACTTTGTCATGGAGGTATCTTTAATACCATGGATACTTGAGTTTGATAGCTCTAGCACTGCCAACTCTGCAGGTGCAGGAATTGTCATCACCTCCCCAGATGATGACTATACCATGATGTCATTCCACTTAGACTTTGATTGTACTAACAATCAAGCTGAGTATGAGGCACTCATCATTGGTCTAGAATTGCTCAGGGAGATGAAAGTATCCACAGTACACATCAGAGGAGATTCTCTCTTAGTGATCAACCAGCTTACCAGAGAGTTCAATTGCACAAGTCCATCATTGTTATCATACTATGCAGTGGCAGTGCAATTGTTAGAAAAATTTGATGATGTAAGGATAGAACACGTCCCCAGACATAAGAATGAGTCTGCAAATGTTGCTGCACAACTTGCATCTGGCCTTGTATTCCGAGATGATATTTGGAAGAAGGTGGTGAATGTGGAAAGAAGGAGCATGCCTTCGACATTTACTAGAGACAATGTGTTTGAAGTATACAACATGGTCCACAGGCTTGATGATTGGCGCCAGCCATTCCTTGAATATCTTCAAAACCCATCAACAAGGGTCACTAGAAGGATAAGGACTTTGGTTGTGCACTACACTGTCTTAACTGATGAATTATATCGAAAAGACTTAGACGGATCTTTAATGAGATGTCTAGATCAAGATGAAGCTAAGAAAGTCATCAAAGACGTGCATGAAGGATTATGTGGTGCACACCAAGCTGGTAGAAAGATGAGATGGTTGATTCGCCGTCATGGTTTCTATTGGCCAACTATCATGAAAAACTGCATGGAATTTGCCAAAGGTTGCCAAGCTTGTCAGAAGTATGGCCCTATATGGAGACTTCCATCAGAAGAGCTACATTCTATAATAAAGCCTTGGCCATTTAGAGGATGGGCAATTGATCTTATTAGAAAGATCTACCCACCTGCCAAAGGAGGTGTCTGCTTTATTATAGTTGCCACAGATTATTTCACCAAGTGGGTGGAAGCAAAAGCTCTAAATGGCATAGCTTATAATGACATCAAGAAATTCATCAAGGAACATATCATCTACCGCTTTGGAATTCCAGAAACTCTTACCACTGATCAAGGTACTAACTTTGATGGTGAAATCACAAGAAGTTTGGAAGAAAAATTTGGCCTAAAATTCACCAAGTCCACGCCATACTATGCTCAGGCTAACGGACAGGTCGAAGCTTCTAACAAGGTGATGATAGGCATCATAGAAAAATGATAAAAGACAAACCCGGAAAATAGGATAGAGTCTTACCTAAGGCTTTGTGGGCATACAGGATGTCACAACGTTCGAGTACTGGTGTAAGTCCATTCAGCCTTACTTTTGGTCATGATGCAATGGTCCCAATGGAACTTTTGGCTAAGTCAGCCAGAGTTGCATTCCAAAATAACTTGTAGTGGTATGATTACAATGATGCCATGATGATTGAGCTCGAAGATCTTGATTCTGAAAGATTGGATGCTTTAGATCATCTGCAAGCACAGAAGAAGAAGGCAGAAAGAAGTTACAATAAGAAAGTTCGTAAACGAAGTTTTGTCGAAGGCGAACTAGTATGGAAAGCTTTCTTACCTCTTGGTTCTAAGAAACGCGGGAAATGGTCTCCCAAATGGGAAGGACCTTTATGTATCAAGAAAGTACTTAAGAATGGTGCCTATTGGTTAGAAACTGAAGATGGTGATTCTCATAGGAAGTTCATCAACGGGCGCTATTTGAAGAAGTACTATCCAACTGCATGGGAGGCAAAATCTGATCCAAATCCTGAATTTAACATGGAGGAGGAATTAGATGAAGTGGCTATGACTCAACTCACAGCCACATGCTTCACTGAAGTATAAAACTTACACGCTTCGTGGACTCAGCCACCCCAATTGCGTTCTTGTGGCTTTTAAATAAAAACAAAAATATTTTTATTACTAATTGAAGTAATTAAAATCTCAAATTTTTGCCAATAACCTTAGGGTGTGGCGGAAAAATTGAAGAAAAATAAGAAATTCCATCACTTAAATTTTACAAGTGTTGTGGAATTTAATTTTCAAAATTTGGCCTTAGTCAAAAGGAAGAGGCCGAATTTCCTTAGTATTTTGGATGTTCTTGCCGAAAATTCTAAGTACTTTTGGCAAGTTAATTTCAAAATAATTTCCAAATATTTGATCTTTATGGTTTTGATCATAAGACCAAAAGATTAAATTGACAAAGGATTTTGTTTAAGATAGATGGCTGAAATAAAATAAAAAGCCACTAATATTAAAGTTGGTAGAAAACTCATTGCCACCAATTCAAAACATAACTTGTTTGAAATTGAAATCACTCATAAAACCAGATCTTAAAGCTGTAAAGTACTTGAGAAAATTAAAAGGAAATAAGATTCTAAGCCAGGAGGTGAAGACTACTCCTCCTCATCAGACACCTCAGCTTCTTCTTCTTCAACTTCGGCAAAAGGGTCATCCCCGTTGAATACTTCAAAATAGTTGGGGATATTTCCTGTCCAAGTACGAAAGATGCTGTTCAATTGCTCCAATTGAAAGTACTTGGTGCTCATCTTTTCTTCAATACCAGTGACATAAACCAAGGAGGCAGCAAATTTCTTCAATCTGCTTACACTTCTCTATAGCAGCTTGCTCCCTGTTGGTCTTCAGAGTAACGAGTTCACCCTCCACTCTAGACATCTGAGCTTTGAGACTATCCAGAAGTGAGTTGAGAAGTACTTCATGGTCAGTAGGATTGGTCATCTCATGGAACTTCATAATCTCAAGTTCCAACTCTCCTCTGCCAGTCAGGTATTCGGCTTTAGTTAAATGAAGTTGGGCCAATGCTTTGGAAGTATGGTTGAAGTCATCAGCAAACAACTTGAAAAGAATTGGGAATTCGCGCCAAAATTGGACAATGTGGGGATCAACCCTAGGAGAGGCACATATGATATCAATTGACTTCAAGATCGAATCTGCATTCTCCTCCATGCTAGCACGTTTGGCATTGATGAAAAAGCTCTTGATATCATCAATAGCCGTCTCAAGCTCCAAGTTTGAGGGAATGGCTTCCATAACCTCCATCTTAGGAAAAATTCAGAAGTGCTGCAACAAGATCCTTAGCAACTACAAAATTTAACAAAGTTGTTAGAATACAATTTTTGTTAATAAGCTTGGTGAAAATAAATATTTTTACCACCTTAAAATTATTGCTTAAATTTATTTTTTGGCAAAAATAATTATTATGGCTGCCAAAAATAATTATGGTAATATTTTAAGAAAATAAAGATAATTTTTGGCCATAAAACTACACTAAGACCGAAAATATCAATGTGCATACCACATGAGTTGTAATTTTTCAACTAAAGTCATGGTATGCTAAAATCCAAGGTTTTTTGGTAAATTAAGAAATTAAACTTAATTCAACCTAAACCTAAATTCCAATTTTTGGCTAAGTATACTAATTTGGCCAAAAAATTAATTAAAACCCTAATTTTTTAAGGAGCATGCCGCCCAAATTTTGCAAATAAGGGCTCGGCAAGTTAGGGTTTACTAAAATTCATCAATTAGGATGTGCATGTGTCAAATTAAACCTAAATTCATGTGCCAAGGACCTGATTTGATGAGAATAATTGGCCAAAAATAGCAATTTTGGCCGAAAACCCTAAGAATTTGGTAAAGGTGATTGCCGCCCAACTTGCAATTTATGCAATTAAGGGCTCGTCAAATTAGGTTTTCAAAATTCTATTGAATTGGGTTGTGCACGTGTGAGATTAAACCTAGTTTCATGCATGTAAGGCCTGATTTAGTGTTAATTGATGGCTAATTTTATCAATTGGGCCAAAATTAGCAAGAATTTTAACCTAAAAACCTAATTCTATGCCGTACAAGTTGTAATTTGTGCAATTTAGGGGCTGCGGCATACTAGGGCACCAAAATTATGAAAATTAAGCTTCCTATACTTTTTATTAGGACTTAATTTTATGATTAATTCCCTGAATTTTTGGCTAATTTAATCAATTTGGCCAAAATTCCCAAAATCACATAAACCCTAAGGGCTAAATTGCAAAATTGCCGCCCAAATATTTAATCCATCAATTGAGGCCGTGGCAAGCTAGGGTTTATGATTATTGTCCAATTAGGTTTAGGGTTTATCTAATCCTAACCTAATTTCATAAGGAAAACACCAATTCCTAGTCCAATTTGGCTTCCTAGACCTAATAGGATTTGTAATCCTAGCCAAATAAGGCCACAAATTTGCGCCTAAGGAGAGGAAATTGGGGGTCGATAATTGCAGCCCCTATGTCGACATATTGGGCATGATTTCATGCCATGGAATCACAATTTCATGCAGCAACATGTTCACCTAAAGATCTATGGCAAAATTCAAGTCCTAGGCCGAAAACTACATGGTTTTTACTAAGAATTTTTGTCAATTTCTTTACTAAATTGATTTGATTTCTAAATCAAATCTTTACTCAAAATTACAGCAGCCATATCACACCAAAATCATCATCAAAGTCGACCTAATCATGGCAATTTATGCTAGGGTTGGCAGCATAAAGGAAATTGATGAACTTAAGTGCAAAAAAATTAAAAGTTCATGAACAATTACCTTGATTTTGTGCCAATTTGGGATCAATCACCATGGACTTGAGCTTAGCCCTTGCTTGAGTCGATTGGGAGCTGCCATCATGGGAGTTTGATCCAAATTGCTTGATTCGTGCCAAGGATTTGGAAGCCTCCAAGAATAAGGAGCCGCGGCTTGAATTGATTGGCATGAAAGTATGATTTTTGGTGATTGATTCTTGTTGTTGCCTTGATCTTTGGAAGCCATTTGCTGGAAAATTTCGGCTAATGTATGGTACCAAAGAGAGGGTGTCGACGTTGGCTAGAGAATAAGAGG
>AWUE01017198.1:0-22756 GCA_001974825.2 Corchorus olitorius
CTTTTTTCTTTTTTTTTCACTTAAATTAGGTCATTTATGAGGCTGAAAATGTGTTCCCGTCGAGTCCAGTAGCTTTTTTATGCGAAAAAGAAATACGATTAGATTTAGCGCTTTGTTTGGGCCAATATTACATTTATAATTACAAGCCCAAAACGCATAAGTTGGGCTTCACTTGAGGTCTATAACCCTTTTCTTTCTTTTACCAGAAAAGATATGATTGGGTATTGGGTAGGAATACTAGGAAAGGATAAATAACCAATTTGTTCTTGTTCACATATTAATACTTCAATAATAATAATAACATTATAATAACTCAAAATTTAATTTGACCATGACAAATTTAACGAAATTATGGCACAACACAAGTATTGTGAAGTGAATAAGTATTATGTAAGAATAAATTATTAAGTAAACCACTTTACTAGGTCATCTATGGTCTCAATCAATAAAATTTTCTTAATTATGTTTATACCGTAATTTACACCGTGGAAAAATTAGGAATTGTGGTATATTTGGTTAAATTTGGATGGCCAAGATTAATTCTCAAGATTCAAATTTGATTAGATTAAAACCACCCTAATACAATTTACTCAGGTCCCAAAACCTCAACCACCCTTGGAAAATTGCAAGAACCTTCTTTTAATTAATTTTTTGGAAACATCATTAATGGATTTTTAAGTAAAAATTTGGTGCCAAGGACCAAATTGAAAAGAAAGAAAAATATTGGCCAAAAGTTATAATTAATCCAATTTTTGCAAAATTAAAAACAAATACATAAACTGGATTGCTAAATATTGCCCCCTTTTTACTACCTACCACCATCCTTTTGACACTTTTGCCCTTTACTTCATTTTCCTTGAAACCTTCAAATAAAAAATCTCAAATTTTCAAGCCAATCACCAATGTGGAACAGCCCGAGAACTCCGGAAATGGACGATAACGTGTCATCGACATCTAACGAGGTAAGAAAATTGAAAATCTATAAAGTTATTGGGGTTGATGACCCGGGGCGTCCCCGCGCGTGGATCAATTTTTTAAAAAATAATTTAAAATAATTATTTTTTAATGATAATTATTATTAATTAGGGTCGATATTAGTATTATTATTTATTATGTATTGTTACTATTGGGCCAATCAATATTTTTTTGTAAATAATATTTGGTAATTAAATTTTGCAGGTTGAATTGGAAGATTTTGTAAGTAATATTGTCCATTGTTCGTCATTGACCAAACTTTTGTAAATTGTTCCGCATCCGAGGTGCAGCAAAACTAAATTAAGCAAATAAATTAATCAACACTGAATATATAAGTTGCTTTACCCAATACAGCTACAGCAAAAATAAATTAAGCAAATAAATTATTTCTTTTTCCTATAATGTTTTGTTTGTTTGTTTGTTTGTAGTGGGTCACTCGCCTAATAAACATGCAGAGGGACACAATCAGAGACCTTCGCGCTACTGGAGCAGAGTCGACGGCAGAGCATGCGGCAGTTTTGGAGGGCCTAATATCGGAGTGGTGTTTGGCCGACTTATTTGTATTTTCATTTCTCGTATATAACATTTATACATTTGTATTTGTGATTTGTATTTTCATTTATTCTATATAACATTTATACATTTGTATTTGAAAAATGGGGCAACATTATCGTACATTTAGCTAATTCTACAAAAGTTTACAAAAGCGGAACAATTTACAAAAGTTTGGTCAGTGACGAACAATGGACTATAATCAAGACGTCACCACCAAAATCTTCCAATTCAAACTGCAAAATTTAATTACCAAATATTACTCACAAAAAAAATTATTGATTGGCCCAATAGTAACAATACATAATAAATAATAATATTAATATCGACCCTAACTAATAATAATTATCATTAAAAAATTATTATTTTAAATTATTTTTTAAAAAATTGATCCACGCACGGGAGCGTCCCCTGGGGGTCATTAGCCCCAATAACTCTATAGATTTGCAATTTTCTTACCTCGTTAGATGTCAACGGCACGTTATCGTCCATTTCCGGAATTCTCGGGTTGTTCCACATTAGTGATTGGCTTGAAATTTTGAGATTTTTAGTTTGAAACTTTTAGAGGAAAATTAAACAAAGGGCAAAAGTGTCAAAAGGGGGGGCGGTAGGTAGTAA
Source organism: Corchorus olitorius (assembly GCA_001974825.2). Lineage (NCBI taxonomy): Eukaryota > Viridiplantae > Streptophyta > Magnoliopsida > Malvales > Malvaceae > Corchorus > Corchorus olitorius. The sequence goes on from AWUE01017198.1 coordinate 2,146, forward strand.
AATGTGGACAGTATTTAGCAACTCCCTAAATAAAATTGGTTTACACCGTTGGTCCCGACACGGTGAGTGTTTTTTAATATATAAAAAAAGAGTATTGGGACCTATTGGGTAATCCCAATGGTGTGGTTTTGGTTTCCAAATTTTTTATGGTTTAGTTTCCAATTAAAGCCAAAGCAATTATGGTCTTTGGTTTCCAAATAAATCAATTTGACCTTTATATATCTGGACAGTATATATATATATATATATATATATACACACGTTGGAGAAAAGGAAGGTTATTAATTATTGAGACATCCTCCTTCTGACAAGTGGCATATGTTAATTGATTGATTTATTTAAAATTAAAATGAATTATATATTAGATTTATTTATTTATTTATATATATATGATATATATGATTTTATGAAATTTAATTGTAATGAATCATTTCATTTTAGATCCAAACTTTTCTCCCTAATTATTGTGTTAAACTTAATTGTACATCTCATTTTAGATCCAAAATTAACTCATAATAAATACTAATTGTATTTCTTTTGTATATATAAAGGACCCCTCCCACAAACTCTCATAATTCATCTCATTTTTTCTATTACATCTTTTTTGTCGGCATCTACTATTGTAAGTTTTTTATATTCAATTGTATTTCATTCTCTAAACCTTATTAACATGTAATTCGTTGTTTATCACTTTAATGTTAACAAGAAATTTTTTCTTTAATTTTTCCTTTGATTTGTATTTTTTCATTGATAATATTATTTTCAATTTTTTTATTTTTATGTGCAAATAAATGCTTTTGGATAGCTTAAAAGAACTGGCAAAAAAAAAGACAGCTTAAAAGATTACCACTATAAATAATGATTCTCTCATCTTATTGGAGACATCTTTTTACCTAAAGGATTTCTGATGTGAGTTTTAAAGTTTAGTGTATATTTTTTTTTGGTTAAAAAAGTTTAGTATATATTCATAAAGGATTTCCTTTTATTTGTTTTGTTTTCTTTTTCCTTGAAGGAATCCTCTAATTATTTTTTAGTTTCTGTATAAAATTTTCAATTTGTTGTAATTAGAGATTCATTTCATTTGTTTATATTTATATGTTAATTATTCATTTCTTTCAAAGAATTATCTATTTATTCATTTGTTTTAATTCTCTACAAGGATTGAAGATATTGGTTAATGGATTAGAAAATTATGAACGAGAAGGATGTACCAAAAACATAGTTTTTTACGAGATTTTTCCAATATTCTAATTCATTTACAATGGTCCATTGAAAAAAAAATTAAGCCACACGATTTCAAAAACATTAAGATAAGACCAAGGAAAACATTGAATCAATTAGTAACTAGAAATGCATCGCCCTAAAAGCTAATGATTATTTAATTTTGCCATAAATAAATGAATCAATTAGTAATTATGTTGAAAAAAATAAATTGATTGAACATGCAAAATAAATAAATGAATCAAGTTAGTCGTTAGTTAACTTTGCCAATCAAAGTTATAATTGATGGATGATTATTTAATTTTGCCATAAATAAATAAATCATTTAGTAATTATGTTGTCAAAAAAAACTTGATTTTTTGGCCACTAAAAAAAATAACTTGATTGAACATGCTAAATAAATAAATGAATCAAGTTAGTCCTTAATCAACTTTGTCAATCAAAGTTATAGTTGATAGATGGTGATTTGATCATTTTGCTATAATTAAAAGAATCAATTAGAAATTATGTTAGAAAAAAATAAATTGATTGAACATACTAAATAAATAAATGAATCAAATTAGTCGTTAATTAACTTTGCCAATCAAACTTATAACTAATTGATGATTATTAAATTTTGCCATAAATAAATGAATCAATTAGTAATTATGTCAGCAAAAATAAACTGATTCAACATGCTAAATAAACAAATGAACCAATTTAGTCCTAAGTCAACTTTCCAAATCAAAGTTACTCCTATAATTTTGCCATAAATAAACGAATCAATTAGTAATTACGTTAGCAAAAAAATAAAATTGATTGAACATGCTAAATAAATAAATGAATCAAGTTAGTCGTTAGTTAATTTTGCCAATCAAAGTTGTGATTGATTGATGATTATTTAATTTTACCATAAATCGCTACCAAAAAAATTACCATAAATAAATAAATCAATTAGTAATTATGTTACCAAAAAACAATTATTGAACATGGTAAATAAATAAATGAATCCAAGTTAGTCGTTAGTTAATTTTGTCAATCAAAGTTTTAATTGATTGATAATTATTTAATTTTACCATAAATCGCTACCAAAAAAATTACCATAAATAAATAAATCAATTAGTGATTATGTTACCAAAAAAATTAATTATTGAACATGCTAAATAGACAAATGAATCAAGTTAGTCATTAGTTAAGTTAGCCAATCAATGTTATAACTGATTGATGATTATTTAATTTTACCATAAATAAATCAATCAATTAGTAATTATGTTAGCAAAAAAATCGATTGATTGAACAATGAACATGCTAAATAAATTGATGCAAAAAAAAAGAACATGCTAAATAAATAAATCAATCAAGTTAGTCGTTAGTTAACTTTGCCAATCAAAGTTATAATTGATTCATAATTATTTAATTTTGCCATAAATAAATCAGTCAGTTAGTAATTACGTTAGCAAAAAACTAAATTGATTGAATATGCTAGCTAAATAAATGAATCCATTATTTGTTAATTAAATTTGCCAATCAAAGTTATAATTCATTGATTGATTGACTATATGCTAATAAAATTAAAATTAATTGATTGATTAATTCACCATAAATCATGACATATTTCCTAAATTAATCACCACCCATTTACAAGCTTCATATTCACTACTATATATATGATATGTAACTTCGTTTAAAAAATTTACAACACATTCTCATTCTCTAGCGTCAGTCTTTCTTTACTTTAAACCTTTTTATTTTGACTTGCTTTTCTTCCAATATAGAAATCAAAATGCAAGGCTTTCATTTTCTAAAACAAGTATCTCAAATTACAGATCAATTAATGGAGATTGAAGGTTCGCATCACAAGATTATGAGAAGCTATTAATACGAAAAATGAAGAATTCATCGGTTTGGGCATGATAGTTCAATATGAACAGGTACGTACTTTTTAAAACAATAATTTTAAATGTTGCAGATTTTTTCAGTTTTTTTTAAATAAAGAATTCATCGATCTAGGCATTATAGTTCAAGGTGAAAATGTTGATGATTACTAAAATAGTCTATTATGATTGCAGATACACTTTTATCCATACACCAATGCCAAAGATAAATATTGAAGATGTAGATTCAATACCCAAAACCACGACCTTCGAAATTGGATGTTCATCAGAAGAGGTTGTCAAAAGTCACCATCAAAGAAACAATGTAGGAGGGAGTGAAAGGATTTTCTTTCTACCAAAGACAAAAAAAATGTTTCTTTTATCTTAAATAAGATGATTAGATAATTCAAACATTTTATTTTATATTGACACATGTGCTTTTAATGATTTTTATGTCTTTTTTATCTTACTAATTTGTTTACATTATGTTTTTCCAATTTAATACTTTACAATTTTAACATTATCAATCAATATTTTACACCCTCCTCAATTTTAGAAAAGGAAAAAAATTAAAATCGTACGACATTCCTCAATGGTAATTTTTTTAAATTATTCTTAATCCCCGAGCAACCACCGAGTTATAAACTAGTTAAGATTTAATTCTTCTCTCAACCAATTAAGAAAAGTTTTATTAATTAATACATAATATAATATATAATTAGAAAACTGATACAACTCTGATATTCCAATGAAATTCAAGGAACAAGACATCAAATGACAGAGTAGGAAAGACAATTCTTCAAAACCCAAGAAAACAAGAAGAGACCAAACACAGCAACATGCATTGCAAACCACCATCTCTTTACCAGTGCTCACTAACTTAATTAAAATCATATTTTTTTTCTCAAAAAAAAAAATGATTTCCCATGGAATTTTGAATCTTGACCAATATAAATTAAGAAAGTAGCTAGCTGCTATATAGGCAACCTATTGATCTTAAAGGGGAATTGGATCAATGAATGCTTGGGTTATGAAATGTTTGAAAGTGTTCTCTGGCCTTGAGTATCCGTCGTCTTCCTCGTAAGTTACATTACATAACGGTGCAAAGTAGAAAGCTAGGGAGAAATATAGCTTTGGCACAGGCCATGGCCTCATCCAAGCCTCATTTAGATCCTTCCATGCTTCTTCAATTAAAGCTTTATAACCTTCAATTGCTTCCTCCTTTGAAACACCATAGTGCTTCATATAGAAGTCCCTGCCAGAAAGTTGTCCCCTCTTCTCCTCACACTTTAAAAGTTTAATTAATGTTAAATCTTGAATGCTAAAAGGGGAAATTTAAATTAAAAAAAGAAAAGGAAATGAAAAGCTATTAATCAAATATATGTACCTCATCAGTCCGTGTATCATCGTACAGACGGTATAGTAGGCTACAAGCTCTCCCAATTTTGTTATGGGGATCGATAAGCCATTGATAAACAGTTTCATCTGCTTCTTCTATCCCAATCATGCACAAAGCCACGATGTAAATGCATCCAATTGACCATTTTCCAATTTCTATATACTCATCAAATGTTGGCCTTGAACCCTCATGCACCCATCGGGCTTGAATATCGTAGTTTTGCACCATTTTCATGAGCTAATTAATCACCATGCAAAAACTCAGTAGTAACTACTTATGAATTAGCATTTCAAGAAATACTAGTGATTGGTCAGAGTAATTTTAATTTACCTCTTTTAGGGTATAATAGACACTGTAGGCTCTTCCTTTCTTGATCATTTCCTCCTCTGTTTCAGCAAAAATATTCATGATAACCTCAAAAAGTGTTTTCAAGTACTCTGTTGGTAGCTCATCCTTTGCTCTAATATCGAATCTGAAGTTGAAATCACAAAGCAGTGAAGACCATTTAGTAAATGTGGAATTTAGTAAAATTATTGTTGGAGGGAGTAATATCAACCTTTTGAAAGCCTTGGTGAAATGTTGGAGTTCTTCATATCTACCATATGCATCATAGCTATCGTCTATAAATGTGGCGGCTAAAGACCATTTAGTAAATATGTTACGACCAAGTGCAAAACGTGGTTCAAAATACATTCCTGCTGCATAGAAGGAACACTCCACAGTTCTATGTCTTGCATATGGAATTCGTGTTTCAATATTTGATTCTTTCCACCAACTGCAACAGAAATGATTAAATTACATTTTCTAATTGATTAATTATAGGTACAAATGCCTTTCAAACAAAAATTATAAGTACAAATTACATGTTCGACAGAGCTGGAATTTCTGAAGAAATATGAAACTTGGGTCTAAATTTTTATGCACAAATAAATTGGGTCCTAAATTAATACCTAAGAAAAGGGATCTTGGGTTTCTAATTTATACTATAATAATTTACCTTGTGAGGACTTTAAGTTCCTTCCGGTGCAACATTTGAACCCGATTGAAGTCATATTTAGCAAACTTGAGCAGTATATCATTCCTAGAATCATCTTTCTCATAGAAAGAAATATACTGCTTTGCTTCCAATCTAGGCACGCCTCTGTGGTAAGGCCGGTACAAGGCCTTCTCAATGTAGTCTGCAAGATAGGAACCTGATATTTGCTTTGCCATGGATTCCAAGCGCGATGTTGTCAAGGCAAGGGCTTCATCAAGAATATCCTCTCCGTGCATTCTCCATTGACTAGCTTCGTACAAACTTATCAAACCCTTGATATCACTTGCCACTTCTTCCTTAAACAAGCCATCATCATTTTTGAATTTCTTAAACACTCCTGCAGCTCAAACTCCATTGCACAAGTCACCATATCAATTAAAAATAGCTGCTATTGTAAATTATATATAATGGACTTACCACAAGACATTTTATAGCCATTCGACCTAAAAACTTGAAATATGATTGCAGTGCTGTGCAAGTCATCGTCCTTGTTGTCCAAAAGTTCCGGTAAAGCCGTGAAAAGCTGACTCAATTGCACTTCAATTTCATTCTCAAAGTGATATGAAAGTCCCAAACGATACAGAGTGTTAAGCATAAATATATTTTCTATTGGGTCTTTTGAAGAAGCCATTAACATGTTCTTTGCCAATCCTTTGAGGACTTCCACTTCTCTTGAACAAGATTCAAAATCCTTCATACAAAAGAATCATAAAAGTTTATGCTTTCACTTAACATGCATTAATGTTTAACGTATTTATAAATATTGGAAAACAAAATCAAGAAATATTATAGTTCACCGATTCACTGAATGGAAGATTTATGAAAAAATCGCCCCATATGTCAGGAGGGAAGTATGCCAACGGACGGTCAACTTCTTGATGGATGGGAGTAGCGTTATTTGCTATTGCACGATTGGTTTTCAATGATGCAGCATTTCTTGGTAAGTGATTTGCAGCAAGGCAACCGTACTTCCATGTTTTGGGTGGAAAGATTGGGCGATAAGTATCTCTAGAGAGGGAAGAGGAAGGGGCAAGACTTAATTTTAGTGCTTCCATGTCTTGATATACTATGAGGAATTAAGCAAGAAGAGGGCGGAGTAGTGTTAATTAATGCTTTTGTCGTAAAAGAAGACAAAACAAAGAAAACTTAAATAGTTAATATAAGTTACATTTGTGAATCTGCATGAAACAAAATAGCTTGAGCAACGACATGTACTTACGCACTTGTCATCATTCAAATTGAGCTAAAAACTATTCATAACAGCGCATAAAGCAGTTCCTATTGAATTTGAGGGAGCATGTTAGTCAACCAAAAGCAAATGAGGAAAGAAATGATTTAGGCAATCAACTAGGCAATCAATTCCGCCAATGATCAAGGCAATCAAAGCAAGCTATGATCAAAGACAATCAAAGGCTATATGTTAAGCTTCAATTCAAGGCAAATTGTCTGAACAATTGTATATATAATATATATTAAGTAGGTAGACTACTAATACTAACAAGTGGTTGGTTCAAGGTTTGGCATTTGTTTTCCTTAAGTAAGGTTTCGGATTCGAGTCTTGTGAATGGAGAAAACTATTATTTGGGAGAGTGTTACCCCATAATAAGCCAACCCGACTCGAACAAGATTAACTTGTAAATATAAAAAAAAAAGGGTAAATAAAGTAGGTAAGTTTGAGTTGAAACCAATTTCCATTCAAGAGAGTTGTGTAGATAACCCTCATAACCCTCTCATAACTACTTTTTAGTTCTTTATCCAAAAAGGGGTACAAAATCTTTTGATAGTGTAAAAAAAAAACATATTAGAGCTACTAAACCCAAGATTTCCCTATCCTGTCATAAAAAAAATAAAAAAAAAATTCCCTATCCAATCATATAAGGGAATAAAAAAAATTGCAAGATTTCCCTACCAAAGCTACCAAACCCAAGATTTCCATATCCCTTTAATCATAAGGGAATCAATGCAGAGTAAATATGTAGTATATATGACATTTTACATTCCCTTTTCCTTTTTTCATAACATATATATAATGTTAAATTGTCTTTTATGCCGACACTCTAATTTATATCAGGCAAATTCAATATTGTTATTAGTGGATAAATTATTAGACGAACCACTTCCCTCGTGTCATTTATGGTTGTTGATGTCAAAATGTGTTTTGGCCCAATAATCACATAGATTGAGTTTCGAGTGGCCTGCAAGATAGTAAATCGTGAGAAAGAAATCCCCCTATGGTTTGGGGGATCTCCTCCGATAGTCAAGTCAGTGAGGTCCTCTTTCAGTGGAGTGAGTGTGGTGAAACATAATAGAGCATATGAGCTTATTCAACATAATAGAGGTCATATCTTAGGTATTACCTTATATAGGTGAGGCATTGGGCCTTTAGTTGGTTTTTGGGCTTTAAGTGCTAAGTGGACCTTGGGTCTAGTTTAGTGGTGCTCAACAATTGCCCCCCAGCCGTGAGGGCGGTTATACAGTGACCGAACGAAACAACTCTTCTCTTCATTAATCCTTGGGCGGGCGGGTTGGGTAAAAAGAGCATCAATGGAATTTTATAAGAAAGCACTAGACCCTTAAGAGGGTTATTCGTTGTTAATAATGATCGTCGGTCTTACGGTCGACGTCGGTCGGGCCGATCACTCGCTAGCCGGTGCAGTGCTTGGTCGAGGTCAGCTCTCAACCGCTTACCAGCCAGTCTCACTGGACGCTTAAGAGGGTTCTTCATCCGTGCTTTGTCAAGGTTGGCTCTCCACCGCCTGCCAACCGGTATCTCTGGACCCTTAAGAGGGCTCTTCATCCGTGCTTGGTCAAGGTAGGCTCTCCACCGCCTGCCAGCCGGGACCGTGCTTGGTCGAGGTCGGCTCTCCACCACCTACCAGCCGGTATCTCTAGACCCTTAAGAGGGCTCTTCATTTGTGCTTGGTCAAGGTCGGCTCTCCACCGCCTGTAGCCGGGACCGTGCTTGGTCGAGGTTGGCGCTCCATCATCTGCCAGCCGATATCTCTAGAACCTTAAGAGGGTTGTTCATCCGTGCTTGGTCAAGGTCGGCTCTCCACCGCTTGCCAGCCGGTATCTCTGGACCTTTAAGAGGGCTCTTCATTCGGTCTAACTACCCGTCAAGGGGGTGTTACTGCCGATAATGATCTTGATCCGGTCTTACTACCCGTCAAGGGGGTGTTACTGCCGATAATTAGTGTGATCGACCTTATTGCCCAACACGGGGACTTATTGCCGAGAATGCTCGCGGTCGGCCTTATTGCCCCCCAGTGGAGGACTTACTACCGACAATTAGGGCGCACAACCTTATTGCCCCCCAATAGGGGACTTACTGCTGTTCGATCAATGCTCCTCGGCCTTACAGCCCGTCATGGGGTCTTATGGCCGATTGATTGATGCTCGTCGGTCTTACGTCATGGGGTCTTACGGCTAGAATGATCAATAGAAGGTTCCAATGCATTTTCACAAGTAGATAGATTAGTACTCAAAGGAATATAAGAAATGATATTATCTCAGAGCATGGAGCATTAATCTTCTAATGTGTCAGAACATATGTGATAGTCAGAACTCAGAATTGAGCAATGCATGTACGTACATGTACTAGGCATATACCACCATCAAAATATGATAAAACATGTAATCATGTTTAAACGGTGTTCTTGCATGATCATTTTAGCTCGATTTATGCATATAGGCATATACTACCATGAAAAAAATGATAAAAATGTGTAAGCATGCTCAATTTATGCATATATATCATAATTTTTATTTTCAGATAAATAATTTATGCATATTTATCATAAGAAAGTATGGCATATTATTGTTGCAAAATTATCGAGAAAGAATTGGATAAATCTGACCTTAAAATCGGGAAGAGGACGTCCGAAAACCTTGGGAATCGGTCTAAGATATTAGAGAACCGATTTGAAATTACCAGAACCAATCGGTCAAAGCTGTTGTTCTGAACCGGTTCGGTCAGTGGTCCACACGGTCTGGTCAAAGTCAGCGTGCTAACGTGTGCGCCACATGGCGCGGTTTGATTCGCTTTGCAGGATGGCACGAATCACCGACTTGGCGAATAAGATAACGCCATGTGGCAGATCATGCAGCTGAGAATCGATCTGACAAGTCGGCGCGTGGGGGAGAGGTTGTCGACGTTCCGGTGGCGCATGGGAGCGCATCCGGCAGTTTTGGCCACCAAATTTTACCAGCAGCTTCGTCTGGCTTCTCCCAATTAAATGGTGTAGGCGGTGTCGCTCAACGGTGGTCGGATTTAAGCGGATCTAGCTCCGACAGCCACGGGGAGAGAGAAATATCTATTGTGAAGCGTGGGGGCTACTCCGGCAGCGGATCGAGCTGAAATTTTAACAGTAGGCTCATTGAGCGGAGAGGATTCTAGTGGTGGTGTCCATTTTCGGAAACGGTGGTTAGAAATGCGCGAACCAAGGTGACAATCCTTTGGAGGAGAGAGAAAGCTTCCAGTAGCTTTTGAAGGCGACTCCGACGGCGGAAGAGGCTAAGATTTCCGCCAGAAACTCATCAAACTAAGAGGAATCCAATGTGATGATGGTTCACCGAGATGACGGCCGGATTCCGGCGAAGGGGGGAATAGCTGATCGGTCGTCAGCAAATCATAAAAATAAAATTCCCAACAAATTCCTAACTAAAGCAGATAGGGCAAGTAGGGGTCGAACCCACAAAGAGATAGGTTATTAATCTTTTTTCTTAAAACAATTAAACAAATTAAAGAGAATTTTTATAGTGAAATCAAACCTAATCAAACTAGCAATTAAATTAACTAAGAAAACAATCAAGAAAATTAAAGAGAACAATTAACAAGAAAGCAGTGAATAATCAAGAAAATAATTGATAAAAACCTCCAACATAGAATTAATATCCCTCTTGACAATTATAACATGGATCATTGATATCTATTAATTATGAAATCATAGAATAGCTTGTTGGAATTAATTCCTAAATCACCTTAATTAGGTAAGATTACTCGTCAAAGCTTAAATTACCCCTTTTTCCTCCTAACTAATCAATTAGCCGTCAAGGCTTAAAGATTTGCTAGGAATCAAAGCATTAAGAACTAGTAATTTATACAAGCACAAAGAGCAATTTCTCACTCCAAGTTCCTTATCTCCCTTGGAAGGGACTTCCGTCCTCCCCCAATTGCTACAAACAACGAAGCCGGAACGTCAATCCTCGACTTGATCTAGATAATGTTAACTTAATTTATCATGAAAGTGCCGGCTCAATCAATCAAAACAAGCAACATAGAATTAAAACAGAGATCAAAAGAATACTTTAACAATTATCATATATAAGCACAAAATTTCACCAATATATAAGTCAAGAGATCAATTAAATTCTACATTGGAGTACAGAAAAGGATTACTCACTCATAAATTGAGTGAACATTCAAAGAATAAGAAGAAAAACTTATCTTATGGATGGGAAGAGAAGGGGGGGGGGGCGGCACTAGGGCTTTTGTCCTCCAAAACTTCAACAATTCTACAAAATAATTTCTAGATCTACATGTACTAAAAACCTAGACCTAAAGTGCCTATTTATAGTGGAAATAACCCTAGGAATTCCAATCCTAACTTGGAAAGGAGTCTAGGACGGTTTAAGGGTCTAACTTGAACTCCAAGTTGGATTAAAAGTCTTCCTAGAGTAGAATCCAAGTCAAAATAGGATCCTGAATTTTTGCTGAATTCGTGCAGTGACTTCGACGGCATTTTTGGGTTTAAAGATGACAGAACTGGGTCTTGGACTTCAAAAGAAAGTTGTAGATCTCAGAGTCAGCTTTCTAACGAGTACTCATGGGCTTCAATCGGAGGTCTGAGCAGAAAGTTATGATTTTTTTACCAAAACTGCGCCTGAATCCTAATCCTGTTAGGACTAGAATCGGGAATCTACGGGATTTGGATATTTCCTTGGATTTAGGAGTCATTAATTGGGATTTTAATTCCAATTAATATTTTATATGGGCTGAGTATTTTCCCACATAAATTATCCATAAATACCAAAGCTTGAGAAAGCTTTAGAACTTATCCATGGCTTGTCTTCAATTAAAGCTCCAATCTTCAATCCTTGCTTCTTGAAATAATTCTTCAAAGTCTTCAAATCTCCAATTTGTCTTCAAATGGTCTTTAAACACGAACTTCGAATCTCCAAATCTATGCTCAAAATTGCTTTGCTAAAATCTGTGTAAAAAGTTATCAAAATAGGTCCAAAAGAGGTGAAAAATAACAATTTCTCAATTTCACATCACTTAAGAACTTAAAACACAAATATCATCAAAATAGCATATAATTAAGCATAAATAGATCCAAAAACATAATAAAATAGCCATAAAAATAGGGTTGTTTTTGGCTCAATCATATTCCCCCACACTTGAACTTTGCTAGTCCCTTAGCAAATCAATGTGTAAGTTTATCAAAAATCAATTTTTTTCAAAAATCAATTCGAATTCACACACTCATCAAAGAATTAATTCAATCATGAAATCAAAATAACAAAGAATAATAATAATACTAAATTCAAAAATCAAGACATAACAAGTATCATCATTCTTAAGTAGCCATAATCAAAGTAGTTTTAATCACTTACTATTTTTCACTTTCTATAACTACTTCTTTCTATAAGCTTATGTTTTCCTCTCTTTTTCCATTACTCAAAAGATTGTAGTGCCATAGATATACATCAAGGGTCATTGTGGGTTATAATAGATTTTCGAGGGTAATTGTTTTTAGAAAATAGAGGTTACTAACCTCGAAGTGTTCATGCTTTAGGGGTTACTAACTCCCTTTTGAGGCTACTAGCACTCTAGAAGGACTCCTTCTTTTATTTTTCAGAGGGACAATATTTCTGCAATTCCATGTCTCTTATCCTCTTTCCAAGGGTTACTAACTCCTTTTGTTAAAGAAAAGAGTGACAACAATGGATTGATATATTTTTATAAAGTATGCAGAAATACCTTTTCTCCTCTTGTCATGAGAGCACTTCTTTTTGAAAACAAATTTTTTTAATTACCCTCTTTATAAGTAGTCTCCCACACTTATTCTTGACATAAACCAATAACATACTTTCTTAATCATAATTTCAATCAAGATTGAACACAAGTTCTAGAAATAGATAATCATATAAGCAATTAATAAATAAGATCATATCACAAACTTCAATTATACCTGATTCTAAGAAATCAAACAACATGCTATAACTCAATCAATAAATAAAGCATTATTAAAATTCTAAGCATTCATCAATCATAATCAAATCAATTAATCAATTTATGCATGAAAAATTCAAAAGGTTTTGAGAAAATCAAAATTTTAGCATCAATTTTAAAAATTTTTGTCGGAAATCAATTTGAAAAATAGGGGAATAATATATGATCAATCAAAAACAATCCAAAAACAAACAATTTTCTATCCTAAGTTCTCATGCAAATAAATAGCATATGACTCAATTATTCAAGCAATAAACCTAAACTTATCAAGTATTCACCCCCCACACTTAAAATTCACATTGTCCTCAATGTAAAGCAAATGATTCATGCAATAATATCTTACCAAAAATAAAGAGTTAAGGTTCATGAAAACATATCTGGCGACTTGATGAAGATAATTACTCAAACATAAAGGCAATAGAAAATTAAGGTGATAGAAGAATAAAACTGGATAGATAGTTTATTAATGAAACTTGAAAAATAAAGACATAAGATAAAGGAAAATGAAAATTAAAGCATAAACTAGATAACTAATCCTAAGATGCATAAAAATAAATCTTAAATCTAAAAACAAGAAATTGAAATCTAAACCTAAATTGGTTTATGAATAGCCTTCTCCAATAAATTGAAGAGGTCATCCAAGTTTCCAATTATATTATTAAAATCATCTCTTAAGCTAGTAATTTGATCACTAATCTCGTTGCATCGAACAAGGAAAGGGTGAAGCTCTTCCTCAGCCTCTTTTTCTTGGTTAACCTCTTCTTCCTCTTTATCACAAGAAGCATCACTTGACTCAGAATCAGAAGCAATAATCACAATCTTGTTCTCACCTTGATCATCCAATTGAGCCTTAGTTTCCCTTAATGGTGATGGAGCCTTGAATTCTTCCACAGTAAAAACAGTTTCAATCGGCCTATTTGATGAAGAGGCATGATTTGGATCATGAGTTCTTTGAGGGAAAGGAGCACATCGCATAGGAGGTCTATAGGGTGGCCTATAGGGCTTAGTTTGGTATCCTCCCATCCGGGGCATGGAAAAAGGTCTATTCCAAGGTGCAACTTGTAGTCTTATCCTTCCATTGAAATTCCTTGGTTCTTGGGGATGGTGAAATCGATTCTCATAGGGATGAAACCGATTTCTGAACTCATGCTCAGCTCTAGCCTTTGATCTCATAACAGCTTCTTGAGACTTGTTAGCTTTTTCCAAAAGAAATTGATAAATCTTTCTAGTTTTGAATCCAGGCTTGGTAGCAATATCTTCTTCAGGCAGAGAGGCAATCATGCTCAAAAGTTTATGGCAGTCTTGGCGCAGAAAGCTTCCTTGAAATTTCTCTCCAAAATATGCGGCTCCAATTTGATAAAATTGGTTCCGAAAATTCTTGAATTGAACTTCAAAATCCATGGTGGTGAGCATCATCGACATCTTCACAAGAACTAGGAAAAATCAAAATTTTCTTGTCAACTTTGGTGTAGTTCGGGTTGCTTGCTTCTTATCGAAAATTTTTTCCAAAAATTTTCTTCTTATCGACGTGCTTAAGTCGATAACTTCTTCCAAAAATTCTTCTCTTGTCGACTTGGTATAGTCGATTGCTCCCTTGCTTAAATCGACAAGACCTTTTTGATGGCTTCTCTAGCTCTTAATCGAAATTTCAAGTATTGTTCTTGTGATTTGGTGAATTAAAGAGGAGGTAGAGGTGCCTTAATATAGTGATCAAATCCTATTCCTAAGAGATTTTAATTAGAGTAAAAAGTAAGAATCATACCTGGATTAGGAGTCCATTACCTAATTGAAAAAGGTGGTCATCATCCAAATTAATTAGGGATCAAAAACCTAATTGGAAAAGGAGTGCGCATGAGAGGAGGAAGGTGCCGCGGCACCAAGGCAGCAGCGCTGCCTTGTGCGCGGGCTGGGGCAGGCAGCAGCGGCCTGCTGATGCGCGGGCTGCCCTGGCTTGCCTCGTGCTGGCGTGCGGGTGGCCTGCTGGTGCAGCATGCTGGTGCGCGGCATGGCCTGGCTTGGCCTGGTGCTAGGCTGCGGCATGGCCGGGTGAGGAGCCTGGCGTGTCCGGTGCCTAGCCTCGGCATGGCTCGGTATGGTCGGAGCCATAGCTTGCTTGTCTTGACCATGCTTTGCGGTATGGCCGGGTCATGGCCGGATGTGGCTTGGACATGCCCGGGCCTTGTCTTGATGCCACCGAGCCATGGCCGGCCATGCATGGTTCGTGGCTCGGTGCTTGGCTTCTTTCATCTCTTGAATTTTTTTTTCTTCCAATTAAATGGAAAAATTTTAAAATTTGCAAAATAAAAATTGAGTTAGAGATTAAAATTATTGGGTTGCCTCCCAACAAGCGCTTATTTAAAGTCATTAGCTTGACTTTTTTCTTTTCTTCAATTTCCCGAAGTTGGAAGATAAACTGGTTCTTCCAAAGTAATTTCCTCAATCCATCCTATGGGTAAGTCTCAAAGAATGGTTTTAATCTTTGTCCATTGACTTTAAATTGCTTCTGGGAGGTTGGATTATAGATTTCTACCGATCCATTGAGATATACTCTTCGTACTTCAAAAGGACCAGCCCATGTTGATCTTAATTTCCCAGGGAATTGTCTCATTTGTCCCATGAATAGTAAAACCTTTTGTCCTTCATGAAATGATCTTCTCAATATCTTCTGATCATGAAAAACTTTCGTTTTCTCCTTGTAAATCCTTGAATTTTCATAGGCTTCATTCCTAATCTCTTCAAGTTCTTGTAAATACAACATCCTTTGAATTCCAGCTTTATCGAAGTTAAGATTGCATTGCTTCACTGCCCACCAAGCTTTGTGTTCTATCTCCACAGGCAAATGGCATGGTTTTCCAAACACAATTCTGTATGGGGACATACCAAGGGGTGTCTTATAGGCTGTTCGATATGCCCATAAAGCATCTCCTAGTCGCATACTCCAATCTTTTCTTTGAACATTAACTGTCTTCTTCAGAATCAGCTTCACTTGACGGTTAGATATCTCGGCTTGACCATTGGTTTGAGGATGATATGAAGTAGATACCCTATGGCTTACTCCATATTTTTCAACTAAGGCTTGTACAATTTTGTTGCAGAAGCGAGTTCCACGATCACTTATGAGGGCTCTTGGTATGCAAAATCTATGAAGAATGTTATTCTTTATAAATTTAACAACTGTTCTGGCATCGTCCTTTTCAGTAGCAACTGCTTCAATCCATTTGGAGACATAGTCCACGGCTAGAAGAATGTAATACTTCTTTTCTGATGGAGGAAAAGGTCCCATGAAATCAATTCCCCATACATCGAAGATTTCAACAACGAATATAGGACTTTGAATCATTTGACTTCTTTTCGAAATATTTCCCACTTTCTGACAGCGTGGACAATTCTTGCAGTATTCATAAGAATCTTAAAAGATCCTTGGCCAATAAAATCCACAATCCAAGATTTTCCTTGCTGTCTTCTTGTGTCCAAAGTGGCCTCCGCTCTCATCATTGTGGCAGAACTTCAGAACTGATTGTATTTCATTGTCAGGTATGCATCTTCTCATAACTTGATCAGAACCTTGTCTCCATAAGAATGGATCATCCCAAAGATAATACTTGGCATCACTGATGATCTTCAATTTATTCCCTTTGCTTAGATCCGGAGGTAGACGTCTAGTGACCAAGAAATTAACAATGTCCGCATACCATGGAAGTTGAGAAACGGCGAACAAGTCTTCAAAAGGTAGCGCTTCATTGATTGCTATCTCTTCGTTGTTGCTTTCAATTCTGCTTAGATGATCAGCTACAACGTTTTCTGCTCCCTCCTTGTCCTTGATTACGATATCAAATTCTTGAAAGAGCAATAGCCATCGCATAAGCCTAGCCTTTGCATCTTTCTTTGCCATTAGATATCTCAATGCAGCATGATCGGAGTAGATTATCACCTTGGATCCCATGATGTATGAACGAAACTTCTCCAAGGCAAAGACAACAGCAAGCATCTCTTTCTCCATGGTGGTGTAGTTCTTTTGAGCAGCATCCAAAGTTCTTGAAGCATAGTAGATAACATGAGGTACCTTGTCTACTCTCTGTCCCAGAACAGCTCCAATGGCGACGTCACTTGCATCACACATTACTTCGAATGGTAGTTTCCAATCTGGTGGCTTTACAATTGGAGTGGTGGTTAGGGCAGTCTTCAATTTGTCGAATGCTTCTTTGCAGTCATCTCCAAACTCGAACTCTACATCTTTCTGAAGTAGTCTACACATCGGTGCCGAAATCTTCGAGAAATCTTTAATGAATCTTCTGTAGAATCCAGCATGGCCTAAGAATGATCGGATATCCTTGACACATGTTGGGTATGGCAGGTTCTGAACTACATCAACTTTGGCTTTGTCGACTTGCATCCCTTCTTTGGATACTAAATGGCCTAGTACAATGCCTTGTTCTGCCATGAAGTGGCACTTCTCGGCATTTAACACCAACTTGGTTTCAACACACCTTTTCAAGATGAGTTCTAGGTTATGAAGGCATTGATTGAAGTTATCTCCATAAACAGTGAAATCGTCCATGAACACTTCCATCTTGTCTCCCACATAATCTTGAAAGATGCTCATCATACACCTTTGAAAAGTCGCAGGTGCATTGCATAAACCAAAAGGCATTCATGTATAGGCATACGTACCGAAAGGGCATGTAAAGGTGGTCTTCTCCTGGTCTTCAGGTGCTATTGGAATCTGGAAGTATCCGGAATATCCATCCAGAAAACAATAGTAGGCTTTGCAAGCTAACCTCTCCAACATCTGGTCGATGAATGGCAATGGGAAGTGGTTTTTCCTTGTAGCAGAGTTCAGCTTTCTGTAGTCGATGCATACTCTCCATCCATTTTGCAGTCTTTGAGGAACTAGCTCTCCATCTTTGTTTTCCACGACGGTGAATCCAGATTTCTTGG
Source organism: Corchorus olitorius (assembly GCA_001974825.2). Classification (NCBI taxonomy): domain Eukaryota; kingdom Viridiplantae; phylum Streptophyta; class Magnoliopsida; order Malvales; family Malvaceae; genus Corchorus; species Corchorus olitorius. The sequence goes on from AWUE01017198.1 coordinate 19,827, forward strand.
TTACTACTTGAACAGGGCTGACCCATTTACTATCTGATATAGCATAAATGAGACCGGCTCCAAGTAATTTGAGCACTTCTTCCTTGACGACTTCAGCTAGGTTGGGGTTGAGTCTTCTTTGTTGCTGTCGAACGGGTACTGCGTCATCTTCAAGTCGAATCCTATGCATACATACAGTAGGACTTATTCCCTTGATATCAGCAACAGTCCATCCGATGGCTTCCTTATATTCTTTCAAAACTCTGATGAGTTGTTCTTCTTGTAAATTATTCAATTTACTTAAAATAACAACGGGTAAAGTCTCTTTGTCTCCAAGGAAAGCATATTTTAGGCCTTCAGGTAGTTGTTTCAGCTTTACTTCAGGTGGTTGAATGATGGTTGGTAGGGGGTGTTGGCGTTGGCTCCAAACTGATGTAGGAAACTGATGCTTTTTCTTCAACAGCAAGTGATGTCTCCAATTCTCTGATGGTTGCAGCTATTTCTTCTAGCGTCAGGATTTCTGCTTCTTTGATTTCTTCTTCGTCCAGGCTTTTTTGCAAGAACTAGTTCAAGCTCATCTTTACATTGAAGTGACTGAACTTGTTCCGAGCAAGCTTCAATTGCATCAATTGCATAGATGGAATGGATTTCGGCAGGAGTCTTCATGGCTTCACTTATATCGAATTCAATGGCTTCACCATCAAATTTCATGCTGAGTTTCCCATCTTTCATGTCAAAATTCGCGCTGGCTGTTGAAAGGAACGGCCTCCCTAGCAGTAACGGCAGGTGTGGTAGATGAAGATCATCTTCACTCGTTTTCAGGACATAGAAATCTGCAGGAAAAACAAAGTCTCCTATCTGCACTAAAACATTCTCAACTAAACCTTCAGGTTTAATGTTAGTTTTGTCAGCAAATTGCACAATAAGATCAGTTTTAGTCATATGTTCTATTTTCAATTGGGAATAGATAGAAAAAGGCATAATATTGATTGTAGATCCAAATTCACACATAGCTCTTTCTATCTTTTCTTTTCCAATTTTACAAGGAATAGAAAAAGATCCTAAATCTTCACTTTTGTGATGCAATTTTCTCTGATAAGCAGCAGATTTATTTTCATTCATACAAGCATATTTTTCAGAAATTTTAATTTTAGCAGTGCATAGTTCTTTAAGAAAAGAAGCGTACCTGGGCACTCTTGCTACCTCATTAAGTAAAGGAATATTTACCTCTAAATTCCGAAGTGAATTGAGTGGTTGTGCAAACCTTTGAGGAAACGGTGGTGGACCGTAAATAGTTTCCATCTTCTTCATCCCTTCGAATCTTGATTTAGGTCGAGAAGCTCTTGGTGATGAAGTAGATTGCTTATTCTTGGGTTCGGCTGGAGTCTCCTCTTCTCTAGTTACTTGAATTTCAGGTACAACAACTGGTGGTGGTTCGGCAGAGTAAGCAGGCGCTGGAGGCAGTGAAAACGCAGGTGGGAGTGGTATGTCAGGTAATTCCATGTCTTGTGCTTGCCACGGTTGAATTTCCTCCATTGACTTGATTTCGTATCCTCTTGTAAGGCTTTGGATAGAAGCTTGCTGAATACTCATGAAGTTGGTAATCATCTTTGCTAGATTCCCGCATTGAGCAGTTAATTCCCTTTAATTCTTTGCGGATTTCTAATATCTCCGACTCCTTTGTTGTGTCAGCTTCATCGATTGTACTGAATTGATGAATGTTCTCGGTCATAGTGTTGAGCAGCTTCCTTGCTTCTTCAGGTGTCTTGAGTGTAAGGCTTCCTCCGCTTGCAGAATCGATATATGTTCGATCTTCACAGAGAAGCCCATCATAAAAATTTTGAATTAAAAGTGCTTCACTCAAGTTGTGATAAGGACAACTTGCACAAATCCCATTGTATCTCTCCCAGTATTGATGCCACTTCTCGTCAGGTGATTGTTGAAAAGAACTGAGTTTTTTTTCTAACAACAGCTCGCTTCGCTTCTGGAAAATATTTGTTTAAGAATGTTCTCTCCAATTCCTTCCACGAAGTTATGGATTTTGGTGTTAGGCTCACAAACCAGTTCCTTGCTTTTCCTTCAAGAGTGAGTGGAAAAATTCGAAGTTTAGCTTGCTCTTCAGGCATCCCAGTGATTGCAGCACATTTGATAGAGAAAACTTGCAGGTGCTCATGAGGATTCTCATGAGGCTCTCCTTGAAAAATCAGCAACATACGGATTAGTCCTGGCTTCAGTTTGTATGTCATATCCAAGGCTGGATAGTCAATACATAGGGGTGGCACTTCACAGTTGAAATTCAGCTCCCTTAACGAACGTGGTTGCTCCATTGAATTTTTCCTACAAAATAAAAGAAGATCAAGTGCAAATTAAAATAGAAAAATAAAGAAGAAAAAAAATAAAACTCAATCTCCCCGGCAACGGCGCCAAAATTTATGATTAGTCGTCAGCAAATCATAAAAATAAAATTCTGATCAGACCAAAATCATACACCTTTTTATTAGCTTTTTCATATGCTTTTTGAGTGTTTTATGCTTGATTATGCCTTATATTGGTTATAATTGTGTTCATTGGTGTTGACAAGAAGAAAAGTGCAAAATCATCAATTTTGTACCTTTATAGAGCCTTTTTGGATGATTTATGACACAAATATTTTACAAGGAAGATTTGGATGAAGAATGAAGCCTTCATGTTCGTGATTGAAGAGCTTGAAGAGTCAATTTTATGCTTATCAAAGTCATAAAGTTGATTGCTTGGTGTTTTCAAGGCAATGGAGCAAAGACAAGTTCAATGCAAGAAGACATGTCAAGGTGATGAGCTAAGACACAGCCCATCTGAGTGATCAAGCGAAACACATGGGTCTTCAGACAAACCATGTGGGCACACAGCTGGAGTCGTGACACTGCCCACCTGGGTTCTCAAGCAAACCACATGGGTGCTCAAGGCAACCATGT
>AWUE01017202.1:0-26828 GCA_001974825.2 Corchorus olitorius
GTTATAGATATATAATAATATATTTAAGATAAATATATATTTATTGATAATTCTACGAAAAAATGTTGCAACCATAATAAATTAAAAAGCTTTCATCCTATTATAAGAAAAAAGACAAAAAAAGCTTTCAGCCAAAATTTTTTTGAAAAGCTGCCATATATCTATCACAAAAAAAAAGCCATCTGGTGGTCAGATGGATCTCTAGCGATGGTCAAGGAGGTTTGGGCGGGCCCACATGAAATTCATACAGTAATGAGGGTAATTTTGTAATTTGTTATAAATTTGTATGGATAAAAAGGACTTTTCAATATCTCAAATGGTTAGGCCTCTTGCTCTCCTTCCCATTTCCGCCCAATCTTGGACGGAAATGATTCTGGAGAAATTGGTAGCGCCATTTCCGTCGTACTTCTTCCTCATTTCTTTCCTCTCATACTCTTCCTTCCTACCAAACAAAGGAAGCTTTTTCCTTCCTCCCCATTTCTTTCCGTCCCACTTCTTTCCTTCCCATTTCCTCCATACCAAACAGACTGTTAAGTAAGGTTTTGGTTCAGTTCCGACGGTTCTCGGTTCGGTTCTGGTTCTAAATTGGAACCTTTTTATTTAGAAAATATTTTTTGAAAATAATGTAATATTTAGTTAATTAGTTTAATTTTATGTTTAAAAAAATAATATATATATAAGTAAATATCAAATAACATGTCTATTAACAATAAATTAAGGAAATTAATTAAAAAAACTAATATATATTATAGATTTTATAAATATATTAATAATTAAAATATGGACGGTTCCGGTTCGGTTTCATATATGTGGAACTTTCCCAACAAAAGTTCCAATTCGGTTTCGGAACTGACACCTTTTTAACGGATTTGGTTACAGTTTTGGTGAGACGGTTCCGGTTATGTTCTATGATTCGAACCGAATCGTGGTCAATAAGAAGAAATTGATCATTCACAAATATTAAAAGCAATAACGAATTACCACAAATTTCAAATTCATCAAGAGCCATAAATCGGGACATTGAAGACACTCCAAGTCCCATCGCAACATGTGACACATGATTTGTATCTTTGACTGAAATCTAAGGATAATTAATTTAATATTTTAATTTTCTTAACAAACACATATTTTAATTTTTTAATTTAATAAAGAGAAGACTAAGATTTCGGCAAATTCCTCCTTCGAGTGGGTGATGGAGAAGAACTAACAAAAGATGGTAATTTGATACTTTTATCAGATCAGATGATTATAAAGTATGAAAATTATGAAAAGTTGGAAAATGATTTGATCAGTGCAATTTTCCCAGATTTGAAAGATAATTCAACTACAACAGAGTATATGACCAACCATTCGATCTTGGCAACAAGAAATGAATACGTTGATGGTATAAATGACGAAATGATAAAAATATTTCCTGGTGAGAGTACTAGGGATGCAACCGGGTAGGGTACCCGTGAATTTTGAGGTACCCGCACCCTAACCCTATAACTACCCGGTTATTTTTTAAAATCACTACCCATACCCTACCCGTATAAAATATCAACTACCCGTTAACTACCCTTACCCGATAAAAAAGCCCGAATATTTTTTTACTTTATAATTAAATAATAATAAATAGATTAAAATTAAATGAATAAATTAAAATTAACTTGTATAATTGTAAAATAAAGTTAAAAATTATATTTTTAACAATAAACAAATTTTAATTAGATTAATTAGGAGTAATTTTTAAGTAAAAATTTAATATATAAATAAAAATTTAATATTAAAATAATTAATTAGTAATCGGGTTCGGGTAGTGGGTACCCTAAGGTCACTACCCGTACCCTACCCGAACCCGTCACGGGTATTAAAATCACTACCCGTACCCTACCCTAACCCTATTATACAATACCCTAACTCTACTTAATCGGGTCGGGTAGTGCCGGGTACCCTATTATCTACTACCAACTTGCATCCCTAGAGAGTACAACATACAATAGTTTTGATGAAGCAGTAGATGACTCAAACAACAATTACTAGGAAGTGTAATACCATAAAATATTTTTGGTTCAAAAAAAAAAGGAAAAAAATATATGAAAAATGATAATAATAATAATAAGGAAATTTAAGAGAAAAAAATTTGGAAATAAAAATTTGGGTCCAATAATTGGTAGGTGGAATTACCATTGTGCCCTTGGATGGTAAAATTACTAAATCACCCTTAAGATATTAAATTAAGAAATTACTTTTTTTAAGAGGAATTTAAAGAATTCGACCACATCGGTGGTGCTAATATGTCCGAATAATTCTCGTACTATTCCGTAATGTTCGTAGGAATATAAATTCCTGTTTTACCCTCGAGTGGGTAAGTTACCATTTTACCCCTGATTATTAAAAGTATACTAATATATTATATTAAGTAATGATTACGAATTCGACCATATTTATATTCTGGAATGTGGATAAAGTATTAAAAATTATTTGATAAGAGGTGGAAAGACTACTTTACCCCTGGAAGCGAAATGACCATTTTGCCCTTAAGTAAAAAAGGTGCACTAATCTATTCCGTTGGGCTACGATTTCGAGTCCGATCGACTAGGGTCAACAACTATGACACGTAAGAAATGTAACTGTACCCTGAAAGTGTAAAATTATTGAAATACCCTTGATCAGAAAATTTACTATTTTGCCCCTAAGAGTGCGGTATATGTAATTGAGCTTTCAAGAACTCACCTTTGGGATTGGAAATCTACTGTAGTGGAAACCTTTTGGGTAAAATTTCCATGTTACCCTTGATTGGTTTAAATTACGATTATGCCCTTAGTCATCAAATTTACGAAATTACCCTTTAAGGGTGGAATTGTGAGAATTCGACTATGTTGCTCACATCAATGAATTCATATGTACGTTGTGAAACCAATAATAGTGCAAATGACTGTTTTACCCTCGAACGAGGATAATTACAACTTTACCCCTAGAAACAAATTTGGCTTATCTAAACATGCTAATTGAACATGCAAGGTTAGAGGACCACCGTAAAAGCCCTAGTATGTTAAAATTACCATTTGCCCCTGATCTGGTAAAATTACAGTTTTGCCCCTAACGGCCAGAGTTGATCTAATAAGCTTTAGAAAGTGTATTCAGAATCTGAAACTCGTATTAAAACCCTGTAAAACATTGTATGACATACGTTAAACTCCTCGACATAGACTGTGGGTCTGGGATATCTGTTCTTGTGATTTCATTATGTTTTATCTGACTGCTTTGGTTAATTATTTTGGATTATTACTTTGGTTTTACTATGATCTATGATTTTGGTTTTAATGATTTTCTTGTGTTTGGTGCACTTCTCAATCAGAAGGCCGAGGCGCTGATCGAGACACCAATCAGGCTCACCGTGGATTCACTTTGGGGGTATACGAGTCCCTTGAACTGTGAGTGGGCTGTCCTCAACGGAGAACCCGTTGAGGAAATGTTTTGTAACTGCTTTATAAAAATGCTTTATAAAATGTTTTTAATAAATGTTTTGGGTGCATAAGTGACATGGTTTTATTTAAAGACTTGTTCAAGCATACGGGGACTTATGGACGTAGCTCCAGGAGTACGTATGACTTGTTGGTGGAGCGTCTCGGACGCAACCCAGCGCTGGTGTGTTTGTTTTAACGGGCCATGACTCTCATTTTGGATCCACATGGTTCGTAGCTCCAGGCCCGACACGTTATATTTAATTATCTATCGGTTCGCGTGTGCATGGGAGAGCTAAATTGGGTGTGCTGCGGCCACCACGCAGTACCAGACCCAAGCCAACGTCAGGGGAACGGGCTTGTTTGGAAAAATAAGAAAAATGATGTTTTTTTTAACTAATTAATTTGTGATATGACGAAAATGCCCCTGACGGTTCCGGAGGTTGACTCGGGCCAAGGTCACTCCGGATGGGTTTTTATTGGCAGCCCATTTGTTTATGAAAATAATAAATGATTTCTTGTACCTGTTTTATTGCTAACCATGATTTTATAACTTGGTATTCTTACCTGTTTTGGTTGTGAGTGCACCCCACCCTCTTCCGGTTCTCTTTTGAGGGTGGCTCACTCATTGGGTACATTCGTGTACTCATCCCCCCAAATTCTTGTCGTGTTTTAGGGTAGTTAGGGCTCAGCGCATTCTTGGACGGTCGAGTCGGTGGCTTAGGCTATTATCTCTGCTCTTAGAGGTATTTCTCACTACGTGATGGGTCCCACTGGCATTGTCTCTGTTCATTTTCATTCCTCGTGCCTTGTTTCTTGATTACTAACTCGCTACTTGGTTTTGACTTGGTTTTTGATTTATTAGAACGCTTTTACTCTGATTTGTAAACTGTCATTTTTAGATTTATGCTGTGTTCTCGTTTTATTGCTTTTGATATGGTATCGACGCTTCGCGATACCTTGGATACGTGTGACGCGTGGCACGTAGTTCAAGGAGACGCGACGGTTGTTCACGCTCGACTTCCGGGTCGGGGCGTGACAAGGAAGAATTCTTACATACTCTTCTACCAAATGGTTTACCACCGCATAGCTTTGTGTTGAAAAAAAATTGCCCAGTCATACTTCTCAGGAATTTGGATCCATCCAACGGTTAATGCAATGGAACAAGAATGGTCTGCAAAAACTTTGGTCATAACGTAATACAAGCAGAGATTGCAATTGGCCAATATGCTGGAAAGCAGGTTCTTCTTCTAAGAATTCCGCGCGCTTTCACCTGCTGAAAATGAAGGATATCCATTGCAATTTAAAAGGAAACAATTTTCTATCCGTCTTTGTTTCACTATGACCATCAACAAAACACAAGGACAAACGATACCGAATATTGGAGTATATTTGCCGCAAAATGTTTTCTCTGATGGACAACTATATGTAGCACTCTCACAGGGAATTTTCATGTTTTCAACAAAAGTTTTGGTCAAATCAAAAAAATAAAAAGAAGCAAAAAGGAACATATACAAAAAAAAATGTTGTATATAAAGAAGTTCTACTTTCGTAAAGGTGATTTTTTACTTTAAAAAAAACATAATTTCATTATATTAAATAAATAATATTTGGATATTAAAAAAAATGGATACCACAATTTATTGATACTTGATTTAAATGTCATATGTAGGTCAGCATGAGAATGCTCAAACATTTATGAATACAAATGTAATACATTTTACATGTATTTGTTTGAATGTATTTTAATAATATACTATGCTTTCACTTCTAATTAATATTCATTATTATTTAAAAATTTATTTTAATTGAATATTTTTGATTTCTTATTATAAAGTACTCCCTCCGTCCCATATTATATGTCCCTTTTGGGTCAAACTAATCATACATTTGACCTTTAATTACAAAAAATATATAAACAATCAAATTTTCGAAAAATATGTTTTGAAAAGCTTAAAACTTAACTTAATCAAAACATAATTTTTTAAAATTTTATTTTTATATAATTTTTTTTCTAATTAAAGGTCAAAGTTAGGAAACTTTGACTCAAAAAGGACAGATAATATGGAACTGAGGGAGTATTTAAAAATATATTTTGTTCACACGCGTTGTGTCACGTGCAACGCACGTGAAGCTGAAAACTAGTGATCCTAAAGTGATGACTTTTTATTAATCTTAATCTAATTTAATCTCTATTAATTAATGAACATAATTAAAAAGAATGAACTTTTTTTCCCTCAAATAATTAATGAACATGATTAAAAAGAATGAACTTTTTTCCCTAAAATAAATCAAAATATTTTATTATAACGTGAAAGAGGTGGAATGTACAGTACTATCGATGAATAAAAATCCTCTGTCCCATTTTTTGTACCCCATTTGTGTCTTATCTATCAAATAATGACAGGTACCCTCTTTTTAGTTGTTTATGTTATTTCATAGTATTTGCCTAGTTAAATTAAATTATATATTTTAATTCTAAAATCCTATGGGAAATATATTAATATTTAGGACTAACCTTTTTGTATAATTATTTATTTTTAATTTGGCGCTAAACCTTGTGTTTATATGGGATTTTTATTCTATTTTTTATATTAATGTTATTTGTTAAAACTTGTAAATATAATACAAGGAACATATATAGTATAATTTGATAAATAGAACATGGAGTAGGACGCGAAATTGGAAGTAGGTGATTTCCATCCCCTATAAAAAGCGATAAAAAGCACTTAACACTTAAAAAAAATAATAATAATAAATCACTTAACACTAGTATCTGTCTGCTTAATGCCAAATACATTGATATTCGATCGATAAAGTAACAAAGCGCCCTCCTAGACAATGATTTTGGTAACATCATCAGTACACATTAATATTTTTTAAAAGAAGTCATGTTAACATGAAAGAGCGGAATAAAGTGCAGCACTATTATATATGCTAATGCTATCAAGAATTTTCTTATAAATAGCCTTAAACCGTTAACACTAATACTCCACCCCTCTTCTAGCTTAATTTCACATAACATGGCAGCACTACAACCAATTCTTGCCACTTCCTCTTTCCTCTCTAGACCTACTTCTCGCCCAATGTTTCAGCCCATAACAAAAAGCAAATATGGTTGCTTTGCTTCAAATCACTTACCAAGAAGAGCTGCATCACTGAAAACCAATCTTGCAAGATCAGCAGATGCCGCTGCTCCTACCCTTCAAGAAGTTGACCGTCCCTTGGCACACTACCCTCCCGACATCTGGGGCGATTGTTTCATAAACCTTCCGTTCAGTGATTCGGTATATTTCATTTGTTTCCCCATTATGAATACATTAAACATTAGTGCATGTTAATGAAAGCATAAACTGTTTATATTGATTCTTTTGTATGAAGGAATTTGAATCTTGCTCAAGAGAAGTGGAAGTCCTCAAAGGAATGGCGAAGAACATGTTAATGGCTTCTTCAAAAGATCCATTAGAAAACATATTTATGCTTAACACTCTGTATCGTTTGGGACTTTCATATCACTATGAAGATGAGATTGAACAGCAATTAAGTCTTCTTTTCATCACATTACCGGAGCTCATGGACAACAACGACTATGACTTGCACACCACTGCAATCATATTTCAAGTTTTTAGGTCGAACGGTTATAAAATGTCTTGTGGTAAGTCCAAATCCAATATATAATTCATAAGGAAATTTTAACTGTTGCAACATGGTTGATGGATTTTGTGCTGCAGAGGTTTTTAACAAATATACAAATGGCGATGGCTTGTGTAAGGAAGAAGTAGCAAGTGGTATCAAGGGTATGATAAGCTTATATGAAGCTAGTCAATGGAGACTGCATGGAGAGGATATTCTTGATGAAGCCCTTGCCTTCACAACATCGCGCTTGGAATCCATGGCAAACCAATTAACAAATCCCTACCTTGCAGACTACATTGAAAAGGTCTTGCACCGGCCTTACCACAAAGGCATGCCTAGATTGGAAGCAAAGCAGTATATATCTTTCTATGAGAAAGATGAGTCTAGAAATGATACACTGCTCAAGTTTGCAAAATATGATTTCAATCGAGTTCAAATGTTGCACCAGCAGGAACTTAAAGTCCTCACAAGGTAAAATATATATATAATTTAGAAATCCAAGATCCCTTTTTTAGGTATTAATTTAGAACCAATTTTCATGTAATTATTGTACTTAATTAATCAATTGAAAATGCATGTGATTTAATTATTTCTGTTGCAGTTGGTTTAAAGAATCAAATATCGAAACACGAATTCCGTATGCAAGACATAGAACTGTGGAGTGTTTCTTCTGTGCAGCAGGAATGTTTTTTGAACCACGTTATGCACTTGCTCGCAAAATATTGACTCAATGGTATGTAGCCACCTCATTAATCGACGATAGCTATGATGCATATGGTACATATGAAGAAGTTCAACATTTTACCAAGGCTTTCGAAAGGTTGATGCAACATTCCACCTTACTACTGGTTCCACCTTGTTTGCAACGTGTAGTTAATTGATTGTTTTGTTGATTTCAACTTCAGATTTGATATTAGACCAAAGGATGAGCTACCAATAGAGTACTTGAGAACACTATATGAGGTTGTCATGAATATTTTTGCTGAAACAGAAGAGGAAATGAGCAAGAGAGGAAGAGCCTACAGTGTCGATTATACCAAGAAAGAGGTAAATTAAATTTACTCTGAGTCTGACCAACCGTTCCTATATATATCGATAATTATTTGATACATTGACAGTATAAATTTTGGACTTCACAAGCAGGGTGAGGAGTCGACACATACCTATTTTAAGAATTAGTTTTGTTTTTAAAATTCAAAACTATTCCCTGATTAAGGACACATGTCAACCCTTAACTCGCATGTGTAGTCTGCTAAACTCCACTGATGGTGCATTATGTATAAATCCTTTCTATATATAGCTGCTAGTAGTATTTCAAATGTTTATGAGTGGATTTGGATTTTACCTTTTGCATTTGCGTGGTGATTAGCTGATAAAAATGGTGCAACTCTACGATGTACAAGCCCGATGGTTGCATGAAGGTTCAAGGCCAACATTTGATGAGTATGTAGAAATTGGAATAATGTCAATTGGAGGCCCTTACACCATGGCTTTGTGCATGATTGGGATAGAAGAAGCAGATGAAACTGTTTATAAATGGGTGATCAATCCTGATAACAAAATTGTGAGACTTTCCGGCCTACTAAGCCGTCTGTATGATGATACTCAGACTGATGAGGTACATAAATTTGATTAATTAGTAGCTTCTCTTTTTTTTTTTTTTTGCCGTTTAGCCTTCAAGAGTTAATATTGGGATTAAATTTTAAAGTGGCAGGAGAAGAGGGGAGAAATTTCGGGCAGGGATTTCTATATGAAACACTATGGTGTTTCAAAGGAGGAAGCAATTGAAGGTTATAAAGGTTTAATCGATGCAGCATGGAAGGATATAAATGAGGCTTGGATGAGGCCGTGGCCTGTGCCAAAGATATTTTTCTCCCTAGCTTTCTACTTAGCATCGTTTAATGCTCTACTTTACGAGCACGACGATGGATACTCAAGGCCAGAGAATACTACCAAACATTTGATAATCCAAGCATTCATCGATCCAATTCCCCTTTAAGATTAATATGCATATATGTTGGACGTTGCTCTGTGCATGTTGCTCTGTATGCTGCTTCATTATGGTCTGTTCTTGTTTTTCTGGGTTGTGAAGACTTGCCTGCTTTCTTACTCTGTCATTTGGTGTCCTAATTTTTTTTTTCGCCAGAATTACTCTGCCTTGTTAAGTGACTTGTTTCCTTGTTTCAATGTAATTGTATCAGTTTTATTATATGTATTAAATTTAATCATAAAACTTGTCTTTGGTTGAGAGAAGATAATTAATGTCACAACTCACAACCGGCAATGCCCTAACCTACTCAAGTAGGTTTCTTTGATAGATTACTAAAATCTATATGTTCTTTTTAATGGCTAAATTATCATCAACGACTTCTAGAGAGTTGGATGATTTACAATTTTACAAATTTCCTTTTTACAATTTGATAGATTAGAAATTTTGGAATTTGAATTTGGAAAAAAGAGATTACCGTTGGTTGAGTAGAAATTTGTAAAATTGTCTCTCCCTAATTAGATTTCTTTCTTTTTTCAACAAACGCCAAACTTTGACCATTATTTACAGAAATTATATAAAACAAAATAATTTTTAAAAATAATACTTATAAACTTTGAACTACAACCTTTCAATACATATTTTTTTAAAATTAAATCGTACATATTTTTCAAGTTTCAGTTATAAGATTATTCATGATCTACGAATTTCATGAAGGCCTGAAAGTTAAATTTGATCTACGAGTTTCATGAATAATGCAAAAGGGAATTTTTATGTTTCAGAATCTCCATCAACAAACATTTTATTATTCGAATTATTTATCAAATGACCCTCATACTTTTCTACTTTATACTACTTAGTCATTTACTAATTCTATCTTAATCGATTCACGCTGAAGCTTTTTTTTTCTTTATTCTATTTGTCCAATTAAGGTAATTTTGGTGTCTATTAAAAGGTAATTTCAACTTTCATTAAGGACTCAAAAGCTAATTTTTATGTTTAAATTCTAAAAAATGCTTCCGAAATTTTATGGTTTCGATTGACGGTCTAATTAATATCATATAATTTTTAATCCAGATGTCTGATTTCACACAACTTTTGTTCATGCTCAATAATGCTAATATGTTACAAGACTTATTATAGAAAGAAATGTTTATTTGAATATGTTTGTTGCATATCTTACCAGCATCTGCAGTATAATAACTGATACTAGCTATTTGCATTCTTCACATCTGAAAACTTGGCATGACTTGCAAAATAAAGCATTGTGCAGCGTAAGCACGCGGGAAGAAATCTAGTTTATATAAGTTTATCAGATTAAGTGCCATAATAAACTCAAACTACAGAATCTACTGCACAAAATTTATAAGTGGAGTATATATTATATTGAAAATTCAAAATCTATTTTTTTTTTGCTACTAATGAACATGATATTGAAATGGGCTACACAATAGGAGGTAGCACTCTCCTTTCCCATAATCCCACCTCGCCCATCCCAGGATTCGAACCCAGGACCTCCTACAAGAAGTCCCAAGCTTTAACCACTGGGGTGTCCCCTTGGGGACAAAAAATTCAAAATCTATATAACTGTACAAAATCTTCAATCCGAAAAATTATATATTTTCTGATCCTTATCCACGCCAATGATTAACAAACCTATTTAACATATACATACTAGTTTTATCTTACATGTGCATTGCACGTGACCCAACGTTTTTAAATTAAATATTTACATGAAATTTTATTTATTTTTCTTTCTCAAACATGATATTAAAATGGTCTACATAATATGAGGTAACCCTCTTCTATCCCATATTTCACTCCGTTCATCCCAATATTCGAACTCAACGCATCCTACAAGAAGTGTATCCCAAATTTCTACCCTGTCCATCTCAAGACTCGAACTCGAGACATCGATCCTGCAAGAACTCTCAAGTTTTAACCACTGGGTGTCCCAAGCTATAACCATATTATGAAATTTTGATAATCACACTATGAAATTTTGATAATCTCTCCCTATGAAATTTTGATAACGACACTATGGAATTTCAAGAACTTCCCTATGAAATTTCTCGAACCTTTCTATTAAATTTTGTCAACCTTCCTATGAAATTTTGTTAACTTTCATATAGAATTTTTAAAAATTACTATGAAATTTTGATAAAGCTTCCTATAAAATTTTTATAAACCTCACTACAAAATTTTGATAATCTCCTTGTAAAATTTTGATAACCACAAATTTCAATTATCTCCCTATGAAATTTTGAACCACATTATGACATTTTGATAATCCCCTATGAAAATTTGAAAACTAAACTATGAAATTTCAATAATTAATCTCCCTATAAAATTTTGATAACCAAAAGCCTTTTACACGAATATTATTATACTAAAAATTAATAGTTAGGACTTAAGAGTTAATAGTTACAATTGGATCAGCCCGCGCTGGCGTGTCGGGCGTTCAGAAATCTACTTCTTTGAACAATTTCCTATTCGAATTAAATTGTTTGATGCGTAGGAAAATTCGAAAATACTATGATTTTAAATATGTTGCATCTTTAAAAGGCTATACTATTAACATTGAGCATATGCCCTAAGGTTAGCAATAAATAGTAAATATTAGTTTGTACAAGGACATGTGCAATAGCTTCAATTTTGTTTCCTCCTCTAAAGTGTGTAGCACTTAAACAAAAACTAAGTTTACTCTCTTCTTCATATGGACATTTTTTTTAATGTAAATTAAATGTAAAAAACAAATAAAGTTAAAAGGTTCTTCAAAATATTAATTAGAAGGCAATAGTTCTTCTTTGATATTCAATTATTATTCTGTTGCTGTGACCCATTCTTTTGCTATTTTGAAGACATTTAGAAATTGTTATTAGTTGTTTGATAAGACATTGCATCATTGGAAACAAATGGTTTGTGGTCTCTTAAGAATTCACAAATTGCATTTTTGGCTGAGTTAACATTATTGAAAAACAAATCAATAACTTGATGATTAATCATCTTCAGTTTTGTTATCAAATTAAAATAAACCTTATTTGTTATGTTTTTGGGCTGGCCAATAAGTCCATTTGTTTTCTAAAAACAGTCTTGTCTATAATGGACTGATCATATCATCAATATAGGATTTACCTTTAATTTTTACTTAGAAATTTTATATCAGAGCTTTTTAAACGTTTATGCTGCTAACCCACTAATGTTACAATTCTAAATTGTAATTCATGGGTTGAATAGCATTAACAGACATCGTTAAAAAGAGCTCCCACACAGCATAGGCCTTAGTTAAGTCTTGAAAATTCTCTGTAAATTAAGAAATACTCAACTCAAATCATAGAAAATTCTTTGTAAATTAAGAAATACTCAACTCAAATCATAGAAAATTCTTTGTAAATTAAGAAATACTCAACTCAAATCTTGATCCTTAGCTATCTTATCTAACAACTTTGTTCTAACTTAAAAGAAAATATTATTTATTTCGTAGAATAATTAAGTAGAGATAGGGGGATAGGATTTATTATAACATTTATTATGTGAAAGGAAACGGATAATTATAAAAAATGGCTCAAGGGCAAGAATTGGCTAGAAACTAACCTAGGGTCTTCTTAGTAATTTGGTAAGTGAGAAAAGACAGGAAAGGACAAAAAAAGTTCAAATGGCGCCTCCTCATCGATCTCCAAAAGGGGCTTTTGGTAAATTCTCTGGGTCTTTCAAATAACATTTAGTATATATATTCTACTCCTCCATTTCTAGATAATTCTTCAAAATAAAGTTAATATTAATTGTAGCTTGAAATGTATGTTGATTATCTTGATTGCAATTGTTAAATTAATGAACTCGGGTAGGTGGAAGAATTTGGCTTCTACATAAGGAATGCCTAATTTTTTGTAGTCAAGGAGCATGTATAGTTGTCGTAGGAAAATTGAATTAGTTGAGAACATTTGCAGGAGCATATTACACGATGCATCACAAAATGATTGTTCTTAGCATTGACTAACTGTGCTTTTGGAAATGTGGAAATATACTAAACATAAGCAACTAATAGAAACCTCAATAAAAGGAAAGTTGAATGATAAATAAAAAAAAACTTTTTATAAAATAAAAGAGGAATAAGGAAATGTTAAATTTAAGTATCAAATAATATAATCAACAAATAAATCCAGATTTACCTCAAAATGTTGCGGTGAGAAGTGAAAGCTCTCCACTTTAGATTATGTCATCCTAAGGCGCTGCTAAATTAAATGGAAGGATCTTATCAACGTCCACCTGGAAATTTTAGGAAACAGAATGGAGTCCATGTGAAACCAATTCAGAGAAATGTTAGGGAAGAGGGAAACCCACCCAAATAGAAATGAAGACGAAAGGAAAACATAACTAGAATGTCAATAGTTTACCCATGAATCAACCATTATTGCGAATACATTTATAACACCAATCCTTTGGAATTTCGGCAGACGAGTTGAACCGTAAATCCTAATATCCACACACAATTAATATGTAATTAAAACACACTTAATCATAAATATAAAAATAGTAAATTACAAAAAAATTGCAGCAGGAAAAGTAAGGGAGGAAATTCATCGAGGGCATTTTTAGTCACCCGAAAATTGAGAAAAGACCAAAAAAATGCCAAAAGGAGACACCACATTAATTCTCAATTTGGCCTTTAAGTAATTTCCATAGTCACTAAAAATAATATATAGTATATATATGTCATGAATATGAGGGGATTTTTTTTTTGGTAATTTTCTAATTAGTTTTGATTATTCTAATATGTATTTAATTTAAAACAAGCAGGGCGGCCTGCGCTGCAGTCATTTTCTTGTTAGGACTATATTTTTTTGTAGTTGTTTATGTCGGTTAGTAAGAAGATATTGCATTGGCTGTAAGTTAATCAGTTAGGAGAAATTCATACATCGAAACAAATAATTCGCATATTTAAAGCAAAGCACATGACCTCTCTTTCATTCTAAAAGTGCATTACCTGAATTCTACTCCATCTCTAGGCAATTCATCAAATAAAGCTAATATTCTACTCCTCCATCTCTAGATAATTCATCAAAATAAAGCTAATATTAATTATTGTTTGAAATGTATGTTGATTATCTAAGATAACATAGTACGCTGCAGTCATTTTTTAATCTTGATTGCAATTATTAAATTCATTTTTTAATCTTGATTGTAATTCTTAAATTAATAGAATCGGGTAGGTGGAAGAATTCAGCTTCTGCATAAGGAAAGCCTAATTTTTTGTAGTCAAGGAGCATACATAGTTGTCGTAGGAAAATTGAATTAGTTGAGAGCATTTGCAGGAGCATATGTAATTTAGACAATGCATCACAAAATGATTGTACTTAGCATTGGCTAACTGTGTTTTTGGAAATATGGAAATATACTAAACATAAGCAACTAATAGAAACCTCAATAAAAAGGAAGTCGAATGATAACTAAATTTTTTTTTTGTAAAATAAAAGAGGAATAAGGAAATGTTAAATTTAAGTATCAAATAATATAATCAACAAATAAATCCAGATTTACCTCGAAATGTTGCGGTGAGAAGTGAAAGCTCCCCACTTTAGGTTATGCCATCCTAAGGTGCTGCTAAATTAAATAGAAGGATCTTATCAACGTCCACCTGGAAATTTTAGGAAATAGAACGGAGTCCATGTGAAACCAATTCAGAGAAATTTTTGGGAAGAAGAATCCCACCCAAATAGAAATGAAGACGAAAGGAAAACAGAACTGGAATGTCAATAGTTTACCCATGAATCAACCATTATTGCAGATACATTTATAACACCAATCCTTTGGAATTCCGGCAGAGGAGTTGAACCGATAAATCCTAATATCCACATACAATTAATATGTAATTAAAACACACTTAATTATAAATATAAAAATAGTAAATTACAAAAAAGGGCAGCAGGAAAAGTAAGGGAGGAAATTTATCGAGGGCCTTTTTAGTCACCCGAAAAGTGTGAAAAGACCAAAAAAAGCCAAAAGGAGACAACACATTAATCCTCAATTTGGCTTTTAAGTAATTTCCATAGTCACTTAAAATAATATATAGTATATATATATATGAGTAACGTAGGAATTGAAATTATACTTTAATAATGACAATTTTATATATTTTATATAATGGCATAATTGAAATATATTGGTAATTTTATATATTTTAATAATGGCATAATTTAAATAAACTATGAAATTTCAATAACTTTCCTATAAAATTTTGATAACCAAAAGCCTTCTACAACAATATTGTTATGCTAAAAATTAATAGTTAGGACTTAGGAGTTAACAGTTATGAGTAACTTAGGAATTGCAATTATATTTTAATAATGGCAATTTTATATATTTTAATAATTTCATAGTTAAAATATATTGGAAATTTTATATATCTATACTATATATAAAAGTACGAATAAGGAGAAACTTTATGTTTTTCGATTGTACCCCTTTTTTTCAAACATTTTTCTAAATTACCATTATTAAAAATTTAATTTTAGGTTTTATATATTTACTATGTCCAATTTAATTTTTTATAAAATACTATAATTTTATTTTCTACAAAAAATAATTTCATTTAAAAAATTAATTATAAAATTTAAAGTCTTGACCGGACTTTGCTTATGCTAGATTTGAATTAGTTTTTGTACCCTACATACTAGGATTTGAGGTATAATATCTCCTAATGCTTAAAGGATAATAAATACTATATAATATTATTTTAAAAAATGTTAAATATAAATTATCAATTTTTGCCACTTCTCTAACACTAGATTTTTCAATTACAATAGGATTTGAACTATAAATCTATAACTCCTAACCTGAGGATAATAAATTACTCCCTACCCTATAGAAGAAGTTAACTTTGCAGATTATTGAAATTTCATAGTGTGGCTACCAAAATTTCATAATGTGGTTATCAAAAATTTCATAATGTAATTAAAAAATTTTCATAGAAGATAATCAAAGTTTCATAATGTGCTTATCAAAATTTCATAGTGAGATTAACGAAATTCTATAGGGAAGTTATCAACATTCCATAGGGAGGTTATCAAAATTTCATAGTATGATTATCCAAATTTTATAGTGTACCAAATCAACCTTTTGCAATTAATGCGGTATTCAAAATTTTATATTTGGGTCATCAAAATTAATATCATATAGAGGTTATCACAATTTTGTAGTGTGGTTATCAAAATTTCACAGTGTGGTGACCAAAATTTCATAAGATGGTTATCAAAATTTCATAGTGTGGTTATCAAAGTTTCACAGGGAGGTTATCACAATTTCTTAGTGAGGTTATCAAAATAATATAGCGAGATTATCAAAATTTCATAGTAAGACTATGCTTGGTAGGAGAAAAGATTTTATAAATTAAATATCAAAGAAAATCAAGTAGTCACACAACATGTGTCAATGAAAATAAGCATATTTTTAGAAAATGAAAATGACAATGGAATGGAAATCTTAAACTAAAAATATAAATATTTTCAAATTCCATGCAATTGTCATTTCCATTTTCAAACGTATACTCATTTTCATAGAAATGTTTATTAAAATTTAATAGTTAGAATGTCAAAGTTTCATTGGGAGTTTATCAGAATTTTATAGGGTAATTATCAAAATTTCATAGTATGGTTATTAAAATTTAATAAAAATATTTTATTAAAACACGTTTGGCCCATATGCAACGTACGTGAAAGGTAAGACTAATTTTAATAATGGCATAATTAAAATATATTTTGATAATGGCAATTTAGAAATATTTTTTTTTTAAAAATACAATCAGAAAATATAAAGTTTCTCATTATTCATACGTTTATAGTTACTATAGATATATAACATATGTGTATATTTTATATAATAACTTTAATCTTTCTGATATGGAACATAAGCAATAAAATAAAATTATACCTACTATTAATCTTATGTACATATGCCCCAATGAGTGACATTTGGCGTTTTATTTCTTTGACAAGGGTCCTTTATTAAACTTCTATCTCTTTTTTTTTGTTTGTTTAGTTTACACCATAGAAGAGTAGTGGAATATTAATGATATTTAGATAAGAACCAAATGTATCATAATCAATGTTGTTTTTTATTAAGATAAAGTGAATTTTTATTGCTTTTGTTTTGCAATTTCTTCTTTTAAAAAATGCTTAAAAAGTCAAAGTATTTATGAATCAAAATTTATTGGGTGAATAATAAATATTTAATATTCATGAAAAAAAAAAGCTATCTGTTTTCTTCATGTAAAATTTAATTAAACTATCAATTAAAAAAAGCCAATTCAATTGGGGCAAAAAAAAACCAATTCAAAAAAATAAAAAGACTCATGAGAAGAAATGAGACTGATAGAAATTTTTTTTTTCTCACAATATATATCAATTATGACTTGAACATGGTAAATAAGCATGTAAACGATCTTTAAAAAAACAACTAATACAAACATTCAAAGCAACATTTGTATAGATGAAAGAAAACAACCCAAGCATAATCTCTAAATGACCAAAAACAAATATTTAAACTTATAATTTGCTTTTCCTATACAGAAATTTCTTATAAGCATTGATCGGTCGTTAGCAACAATAAAAATAATCCCCACAAAATCCTAACTAAGTAGATAGGGTAAGCAGGGGTCGATCCCACAGAGAAGGTGGATAGACTTTATCCAAAAATACAATCCTTAAAAATCTCTAAAAAACAATGCGTAAAAACAAGGGATTGAAAATAACAATTGAAAAGAAAACAATTAAACTAGAAACAAAACAAAGTAAATTAAATCTAGATCTATGGCAATTAAGAAAGAAATCAATAATTAAAAAGCATACTTCTTCTCCAATGGTAGAAAACAATCAAATTAATTATGGGTCCTCGATTTAAAAGATAAATTCAATATTAAATTCATGATGATAACTGGTCTAGGAAAAACCCTAACATGCTATTTAGATAAGATTAGCCGTCAAGCCTTAAATTACCCATTTTTCCTCCTAACTAATCAATTAGCCGTCAAGCCTTAAAGATTTGCTAGGATTCAAAGCATTAAGATCAACTTTTATTAGTTCTTTCACACATGCTTAATAAATAAAACCATACAACAACCAGATAAATCTGATCACTGACATGCAAACCCAATTAACCTGCCGTCAAGCGCGGCTAACTTGCTACACACAATCAAACTCATGCGTCAACCTTGTTGTTTGATCTAGACAACAATCTCTCAAATTACCTCTTTAGCGGCCGCATAAATCAATAAAAATCAAGATTGTAGAATTAAAACAGAGTTTAACATGCTATCTATCAAGAATAAAATAACAAATTATAAAAACAGAAATCTCACCATATTTAATTGATTGAATTCACCAAAGGATCAGAAGTATTAAGAATTTAGCTATTCATGGATTTGAGAAAATCCATGAGCGGCATAAGAGTACTTACAAGACCTTGGAAGGGCGAAATCTCCTTGACAAAAACCTAGGTATGCCGCACCCCTCTATGGCTAGAGAGGGTGGCGGCACCCTTGCCTAAAAAACTAAAAGAAAACTAGAAGAAAATAAATTATCTATGTGAAAATATTTTGGTGTGTGATTTGTGTTACAGGAGGTGGCTATTTATAGTGGAAATAACCCTAGGAATTCCAGTCCTAACTTGGAAAGAGATCTAAGTTGGTTTTGGGTCTAACTTAGACTTCAAGTTAGATTAAAAGTCATCCTAGAGTAGAATCCAAGTTAAAATAGGATCCTGAAAAAATCCTGAATTCGTGCAGTGACTTCGACGAAGTTTTTGGGCTTGAAAACGGTAGAACTGGGTCTTGGACTTCAAAGGAAAGTTGTAGATCTCGAAGTTAGCTTTCCAACGAGTACTCATAGGCTTCAAACGGAGATCTGAGCAGAAAGTTATGATTTTTCTACTAAAACTGCGCCTGAATCCTAATCCTGTTAGGACTAGAATCGGGAATCTACGGGATTTGGATATTTCCTTGGATATAGGAGTCATTAATTGGGATTTTAATTCCAATTAATGATTTATATGGGCTGAGTATCTTCCCATATAAAATATCCAAAAATACCAAAGCTTGAAGGCTTATCTATGGCTTGTCTTCAATTAAGGCTTCAATCTTCAATTCTTGCTCTTGAAATAAATCTTCAAAAATCTTCAAGTCTCCAAATTATCTTCAAATGGTCTTCAAACACGAACTTCGAATCTCCAAATCTATGCTCAAAATTGCTTTGTTCAAATCTGTGTAAAAAGTCATGAAAATAGCTCAAAAAGAAGTGAAAAATAACAAATTCTCATTTTCACATCACTTAAAGACTAAAAACACAAATATTATCAAAATAGCATATATTTAAGCATAAATGAGTCTAAAAACATAGTAAAATAGGCATAAAAATAGGATCTTTTTTTACTCGATTAAGCATATTTCAAATAAATTTCTTAACTTAAATTTTCTTAAAAGAACTACTATAATAGAACACCCGCACGTGAAGCACGGGAGGTAGGACTAGTAATATTTAAATTGGATAGAATCGATGGTTTGCCATCTTCTAATTGAATGATCCCTTCCTGCAACGATATCACTAAAGTTTACTCATTAATCAATTAGTGAGAAGTTTTTTATTTCATAAAGAAGTTGTATAAAATCAACAACAATTATTAAGAAGATTTGTTGCTTTCGGTTTGAAATACTATATTCCTTTCCTTTTAAACAAAAAGTAAATCTGAAGGTAAAGATCAATTAAACAAAAGCCTAATTAAAAGTCTCTGCAACATTTCCAGCTTCTACTAGCTGAACTGTTCTTCCCTCTGGCTCTGGTCTCTCCTAGTTATCATGGAGATAAAATTCCCTTTGTTACCAACCTTGTTCACCTTCCTGTGTTTATCTTCATGGTGTTTAAACTATGGATGAGATCCAAAATGAAGGATTCACCAAAAAATCTACCCCCTGGCCCATGGAAACTTCCTCTCATTGGGCATTTGCACCATTTCAGTTCCTCACCTTCACATCACCGTATGATATTTACTAGTTGTTAAAAGGTTTTAGCAACGACATTTCTCATTTTTAAATTATATAGATAACGAAATTTCGTCATTGCAAAAAAAGTTGTCTTTTTGCGATTTTTATTTTTGAGCGGATGCTTAAGTTGTTGCTTAGATATTAAACAATAGAAATATATACAACCACCAAAAATCATCGTTAAAAAACTTTAGCAACTCCAAATCGGCTTTTCGCAACGACATTTGTCATTGCTAAAAGCCTATTTTCTAGTAGTGTTCCCTTGCAAATTTGCTTTACCATTTTGATTGGAATCTTTAATGGGATGAAAAGATCTTGATACGACTGCGGCCTTTGGAGTTAGTGCTAGAAGGAAATGGGATCTATGCCTAATTCCGATCTCCTACTCTGCACCATGTGCACTGTAGTAATAGAAAAAAAAAACTATTATTAGACTAGCTAGTATTTAAAGCTAAGTAGAAAATCATAAAAGGCATTATTATGCTTTCGAGCAATTGTCGATTGTTAAAGCTCCATATGGGTTTATTTGTGATGAAGAAAATCATAAGCCTATTGAAAATTAAGATGATATGGACATGTGGTTTCAGGTTATATAATTTGATTATTAATTAGTTTATAATAAGAACTAGTCTTGAATTACAGTTTGATTGTTAATGGATTTTGGTTGTTTAGGATGATAATCCATATGGTACACTGGTTAGAATCAAGACTTTACATTTCTACCCGAAGTTGAAATATGTCTTTTCCAAGCAACGAGAAAATATAATGCCTCTCCAAGTGCAAGAGGATGATGATGCTGCTAATGTTGAAGGAGAAAATGATGATTAAATAGTGAATTAAATAGTTGAACGATTGTTAGTACTATGATAATTTTAGTATTGGAAAATTTAGCTCAAACTTAAACTTTAGCTCAAATCCTCCCATTTTTCGGTCCGGTTCGGGCCCTTGAGCAGATCTACCCTATGTACTGTTAGAAATTTTTTGAAATTAGAGAGAAAACAAGACTTAGAGGCGCCAGACTTTCTCAAATACAATATTGCTTGAGAAATCAAACAAGTTGTATTTGGGATACAACTAAGCCACTTAAGAACATCCAAGGAAGATATAGAAGAATTGATTATATTTTCAAGGGAAAATAACGTTCCTATTTATAAAACGTGAAACAACACAACCTCTGGAAACCGTCTCCTAATTAAAAGGTATCTATCAGACAAAAGACAGTTTTTGGTAGTTTATACCTATTCAAATAGGTATAACCGAATTTTCTTTAAGGAAAATAAAAAATTAAGACTTAGAATTTCTTAAGTGCCCCAAGTGCCCTCATCAAAGACCAATAAAATTAGTCTATTGACCTAGACCCATTAGTAGATAAACCAAGTCCAAATGGCCTAAATATCTACTAGCATCCAAAGATAACCTTTTAAAGCACTTAAGCCTATATAAACCAATGGCATTTGGATTCCCTTAGCAATGTGCGATTCATTCCACATCAACAAACTATATAACATTCCCCCACTAGTTTGTTGACTCAAAACAACCATCTTCACCTATAAGCATAGTGCATACAAGAAGGATTCTACGAATTGGACCTTCAATTAGTGTAAGTGATCAAGCTAAAAACAACCCTATTTTTATGGCTATTTTGCTATGTTTTTGGATCCATTTATGCTTAAATATATGCTATTTTGTTAATATTTGTGTTTTGAGTCTTTAAAAGATGTGAAATTGAGAATTTGTTGTTTTTCACTACTTTTGGAGCTATTTTGATGACTTTTTACACAGATTTGAGCAAAGCAATTTTGAGCATAGATTTGGAGATTCGAAGTTCGTGTTTGAAGACTATTTGAAGATAATTTGAAGATTTGAAGACTATTGAAGAATTATTTCAAGAGCAAGAATTGAAGATTGGAGTTTAAATTGCGAAGGATTGAAGACAAGTCATGGATAAGCTTTTAAGCTAAGGAATTTTGGATATTTTATATGGGAAAATACTCAGCCCATATAAGCCCATAATTGGAGTTAAAATCCCAATTAATGCCGCCTATATCCAAGGAGATATCTAATTCCCGCTTATTCCCGCTTCTAGTCCTAATAGGATTAGGATTCAGCGCAGTTTTGGTAGAAAAATCATAACTTTCTACTCAGACCTCCGTTTTAGGCCATGAGTACTCGTTGGAAAGCTAACTCGGAGATCTACAACTTTCCTTTGAAGTCCAAGACCCAGTTCTGCCGTTTTCAAGCCCAGAAATGCCGTCGAAGTCCCTGCACGAATTCAGGATTTTTCAGGATCCTATTTTGACTAGGATTTTGGTTCTAGGAAGACTTTTAAGCTAACTTAGAGTCTAAGTTAGACTCTATACCGTCCTAGACCTCTTTCCTACTTAGAATTGGATTTCCTAAGGTTATTTCCACTATAAATAGCCACCTCCTGTAACACAAATCACACACCTACATATTTTTCACATAGATATTTTCTCTTCATCTATTTTTCTTTAGATCTAGTTTTTTTAGGCAAGGGTGCCGCCACCCTCTCTAGTCATAGAGAGGTGTGGCATACCTAGGTATTTTGCAAGGAGATTTCGCCCCCTTCTAGTTCTGTAAGTTTTCTTAAGCCGCTCATGGATTTTCCTAAATCCATGAGTAGCTAAATTCTTTATACTTCTTATCCTTTGGTGAATTCAATCAATTGATATGGTGAGATTTTTGTGCTTATAATTTAGTATTTTATTTTTGATAGATAGCATGTTAAACTCTGTTTTATTCCATGATCTTGATTTTTATTGATTTATGCGGCCGATAAATTGATAATTTGAGAGATCTATTGCTAAGTCAGGTGGAACAGTTAACCCTCGAGTCTGATTGTTTGGTAGCGAATTGATGACGATTAGTAGTCGCTCAATGGGTTTTGCATGCCAGTGATCAGATTTATCTGTTTGTTGTATGGTTTTACTAGTTAAGCATGTGTGAAAGAACTAATTAAATAGTTAAACTTAATGCTTTGTTGCTTGGTGAATCTTTAAGCCTTAATCGGGTAATTGATTTGTTAAGTTAAAATAGGGGTAATTTAAGTTTTAATCGGGTATCTTATCTAAATAGCATGTTAGGGTTTTCCCTAGACCAGTTATCATCAAGGATTTAATATTGAATTCATCTTTTAAATCAAGGACCCATTATCAATTTGATTGTTTTCTACCATTGGAGAAGAAGTATGCTTTATAATTATTGTTTTCTTTCTTATTTGCCATAGATCTAGATTTAATTTACTTTGTTTTGTTTCTAGTATTATTGCTTTCTTTTTAATTGTTTTCTTTCAACCTCTGCTTTTACGTATTGTTTTGAGAGATTTTAAGGATTGTATTTTCGGATAGAAGTCTATCAACCTTCTCTGTGGGATCGACCCCTACTTACCCTATCTACTTAGTTAGGATTTTGTGGGGAAATATTTTTATGATTGCTAACGACCGATAAGTAAGCATCTCAGGACGCTAACGAAATACATGGTGTCCGAAGATTAAACTATGACTCCTTTCATCTAGGGTCGGAAACATCACACACACTATACTTAAGTTCTTCTAACCAGATTTCTTGTTTGCTTCTAGCACTATGACTGGCCCTGTGCTAACGATCCATTTTCTATGAATATGTACAAAAGTAAAACCCTTTCATACTTTTGTCGAAGTGGCACCACTTCATATTCATATAGGTGGAGTCACTTGTTGTTGATCTATTCCTAACAACCTTTTATTGCTCCATTAAGAGTTTAATAACTCATCCTCTCTTATCACATTAGTACTAACAACTTTTATTCAGTATGGGACATAGTTAGCACTTTGAAACAGACATGCCAATAACTTGTTATTACCACATTGAACCTCAGTCTATAACCGGTTTGGTCAAGCGAGGTTGGGTTCCCATCATTGGTGTCTAAGGGTTATATTTTAATCCCATACTGCTTGTAGTCTCCCACACCTTATCTCTAGGCAATGCCTTAGTTAACGGATCTGATAAATTCTTTGATGACTTTATGTAGGAGATAGTAATTGTACTATTAGAGATCAATTCTCTAATGTAATCATGTCTTAGACTTATATGTCTAGATTTTCCATTATAGACATTACTAAAAGCACTAGACATCGTCGCCTCACTATCACAATGAATAGTAACTGGCAGCATGGGCTGAGGCCAAAAGTCAATTTCAAGTAACATGTTTCTTATCCATTCAGCCTCTTTTCCCGCGGATGCTAAAGCTATAAATTCGACTTTCATAATCGAATGAGCAAGACATGTTTGTTTCTTTGATGCCCAACTTATAGCACCACCAGCTAATGTAAATAACCAACCCGAAGTTGAGTTATAATCACCTAATTTGGTGATCCAACTTGCATCGGAATAGCCTTCTAGTACTGCAGGATAATTGGAGTAACATAATCTCAAATTTGAGGTATGTTTTAGGTAACCAAGTACCCTTTCAATTGCTCTCCAATGTTCCATACTAGGGTTATGAGTAAATCTTGACAATTTACTAACAGCATATGCTATATCCGATCTTGTACAATGCATAGCATACATTAAGCTCCCTATGGCGCTTGCATATTTCAATTGTTCAATTGGTCTTGCATCACTTTTAACAAGTGTAACACTTGAATCAAATGGAGTAGTATATTCTCTGATCTTCAAATAATTGAACTTATTTAAAAGTTTCTCTATATAATGAGTTTGACTTAACATATACCTATTATCATATTTGATGACTTTAATGCCCAAAATAGTATCTACTTCTTTAAGATCTTTCATCTTAAATATAGAAGTAAGAAATTTCTTAGTTTCATTGATACCAATCATATTAGTACCAAAAATTAGCATATCATCAACATAGAGACAAATAACAACTCCATATTCACTGGTAAACTTTGAATATATGCATTTATCGGCGGTGTTATGCCGAAAACCAAAAGACAAAATGGCGGTATCAAACTTTTCATGCCATTGTTTAGGAGCTTGCTTAAGACCATAAAGGGATTTAACAAGTCTACACACTTTATTTTCATTACCGGGAAGAATAAACCTTCGGGTTGCTCCATGTAAACTTCTTCCTTAAGGTCACCATTCAAAAATGCAGTTTTTACATCCATTTGATGTATATGCAACTTATAAATGGAGGCTAGAGCAAATAACACTCTAATAGAGGTAATTCTAGCCACCGGTGAATAAGTATCGAAATAATCAATTCCTTTCTTTTGAGTGAAACCTTTAGCAACCAAATGTGCTTTAAAGGTTTGTAGTGAACCATCAGAATTATATTTCCTTCTAAAAACCCATTTATTCGTAATAGGTTTTGAACCCGGAGGGAAATCAACTAGAACCCAAGTACCATTAGCCATAATTGAGTCCATTTCATCATTTACGGCTTCTTGCCAAAAAGCAGCATCCCTTGAAGCTAAAGCTTCCTTTAAGGTCTTAGGATCATCATCAACACTCAACACCTCAAATGTGTTTAGAAGCCTATCTCTACTTCCTTCAACAAAGAAAGTGATAAAATCAGAACCAAGATCTTTTCTTTTCTTGGCCTTTGACTTCTTCTAGGTTCTGAGGGTTCTCCTAATTCCTTCCTTTTAGAAGAACTAGGACTTGAAATAGGAACATTACTTTGATTTTCAGAACTATGAGGTTGATTAATACCATCATGTATAACATCATTATGCACAAATGTATTTTCAAAAAATTCAACATGAATGGATTCAACAATCACATTCGTTTCCAAATTTAATAATCTATATGCCTTTGAATTTTGAGTATATCCTACAAAAACAGATTCGATACCTCTTGATCCAAGTTTTTCTCTTTGAGAATCCGGAAGCCTATAGTAGGCTATACACCCCCACACTTTAAAATATTTAATGTTTGGTTTCCTTCCATTCCAAATTTCATATGGTGAAGTATAAATTTTCTTTAATGGAACTCTATTAACAATGTGACAAGAAGTAAATAAAGCTTCTCCCCACAAATTGTCTGGTAAATTAGCATTCAATAACATTGCGTTTACCATATTAACCAAAGTACGATTCTTCCTTTCCGCCACACCATTGTGTTGGGGAGTAAAGGGGGCTGTTCTTTGATGAATAATTCCATGTTCTTCACAGAATTCATCAAAATCATCAGAGAAATATTCTCCTGCTCTATCACTTTTTAGAACTTTATTTTTTCGTTCCTTTTGATTCTCAACTTTTGCCTTAAATTCTTTAAAGGCTTCAAATGCTTCATCTTTTGTTTTAAGCAAATGAACATGGACATATCTTGAACAATCATCAATGAAAGTAATAAAGTAGCGTTTACCACCTCTTGTTAACTTTCCATTGAGTTCACAAATATCCGAATGTATCAAATCAAGTAATTGTGTTTCTCTATTTGCCTTGGGAAAAGGTTTCCTTGTGATTTTTGCTTGTGCACAAACTTCACATTTATTAGCATAATCATGTTTGCAAGTAAAATAATCATGTGAAGCCATATACTTAAGAGTAGCATAATTTAAATGGCCTAATCTAGCATGCCAAATATTAGAAGATTCAACATTATAAAGAGAACCAACTAAGTAAACAGAAACTGAATTTATTTCATTAATGCTTAATTTGAACAAGCCATCAAGGGAATAACCCTTGCCAATAAAAACACATTCTTGGTGATTACAACTTGTCAGATTCTAAGAGATATCTTAAAGCCACGCTTAACAAGT
>AWUE01017203.1:0-13459 GCA_001974825.2 Corchorus olitorius
GTGTTAAATCTAGAGATAGAGATATCCTAGGCTGATACGATAACATCAGAAATTATTGGAACTTAATGAGTTTAATTGGGTTAAATTGCGCATGCGAGAGGTGGTAATTTACTTGGTTAAATATATTTGTGTAGCCTGAGAGGGAGCATAGTGCTATTAGAATAATTGTTATTTCAACATGTAGGATAATCATGTTTAGTAATTAGACCTTTGTTAGGTGAAATCCCGAATCCCTAATAGTTGCATAATTGGTAATTTCTGGTATTAATTAGATAATTTACTTTAGTTCATCTAGATTGAATCAATTCATAATTTCTTGTTTTAATTTGTCGGTTCCTTAGAATTGAATACTTAGCAATTAATTAATTTAGTCTCTGTGGGACGATATTCTGGAATACTCTGGTTTAACTATTCTACAGTGATTTATACGCTTGCAAATTATTGTGATCAAGTTTTTTGGCGCCGTTGCCGGGGACTATTATTGATTGCTATATTTTAATTCTAGTTTTACTTGATCGTTCATTGCTTGATTTCAGGTAGTGGATGAACTTTAGGAGATCTCAGACTACAAGCAGTGAATTACTTCCTTACGATTCTGAGATTGAACGAATGTGCAAAGCAAACAGGGCACGGAAAAGAGCAGCGATGGAAGATAATGTGAACAATGCGAATAACCTGAACAACGTGAATAATCTGGATAATAATGAGAATGCGAACAATGGTGACAATGGTAACAACAATCCTATTATTCCAGAAGTTGTTCCACAAGCTGCAAGGGTTCTGATGGGGGATATTCAGATGCCAGCAATCAGGGCAAGCCCATCATGTATCAAGTTGAGTTAGAGGGCTAGAAACTATGAGCTGAAACAAGTTCATCTACACCAAATGCCCACATTCCATGGACTTAAAGGAGAGAATGCCATTAATTTCATGAAGGAGTTCTATTCTGTAGTCCAGACACTTCCTCTCAACCACTTGACTGAGGATGAGTTAAGAATGAGATGCTTCCCTTATTGCATGAAGGATAAAGCAAGGTCCTGGTTGCTTTCTATCGATGTGGATTCCTTCGAGCAATGGTCAGAAATCTATGAAGCTTTCATGATGAGGTTTTTTCCTGCTAATAGAACCACGGAACTGAGAAGACAGATTCATGATTTCAAGCAGCAAGACAATGAAGAACTACATGAGGCATGGGAAAGATATAGAGAATTGCTCAGCCAATGTCCTCACCATCAATATTCTCTATATTTGGTGATGCAGTTTTTCATGAGGGCCTCACTCCTGACTGTCAGAATAAAGTGGATAATGCTGCACCAGGGATGGTATCTACTAAGACTGCTGAGGAATTGAAAGAGATAGTTGAAACCTTAGCCAAGAATTCCTTGATGAAAGCAGGAAGAAGCTCAAGGGCAATGGTCAAGCAGGTGCAAACCTCTTCGGACTTAACAACACAAGTAGCTAATCTCTCTAAACAAGTCAAGATTTTGATGAACCGGGATACAGTAAACAGAGAGGCATGCTATCATTATGGGATGTATGGGCATTCTCCAAATGGATGCATGAACATTGGTCCCGATTCAGAAGATCATGAGGATGTCAACTAAATGGGCGCTAATGATGGGAGACAGGCTATTCGGAATGACCCACTCTCTAATACTTACAATCCAGGATATAGGAATCACCCAAACCTCTCCTGGGAAGGACCACCTGGTTTCCAACAACCGGGGTCACATGTTCAACAAGCACCTGCAGCACACCGTGGGATGGAAGCTATGCTTAAGCAATTGTCTTTAATTGATACTAAGTTAGACAATTTGGGGAGACTTGAAAAAACTGTGCAATCTAATTCGACATCAATTCGAAATTTAGAGATGCAAATGGGTCAGTTGAATAGAATATTGGGTGAGAGAGAACAAGGCAAGCTTCCTAGTAACACGGAGGTAAATCCAAAGGAGACTGTTATGGCTATCACACTTCGAAGTGGTAAGGTAATTGAGTCTCCTAGTGATTGGAAGAAAGAAGAGTTGCCCCCACGTCCTGTTGTGAAACCATATGTTCCACCAGTCCCTTATCCACAAAGACTTCTCAGAAAGCAACCCAAAAGTGATATTGATGACCAAGGCAAAGTTGAGGTTGTTGAGAAGGAAGAGAAAAAGCCAGCTCCACCTGAAGTGAAGACTTATGTGCCTCCTATTCCATTTCCACAGAGACTGAAGCAAAGGAAGCTGGAGAAGCAATTTGATAAGTTCTTAAATATTTTTAAAGAACTTCGAGTGAATATTCCATTCATTGAGGCGTTAGCGCAAATTCCTGCTTATACGAAGTTCCTTAAAGAGATCTTATCCAAAAAGAGGAAGTTGGAGGATTATGAGACTATTGCACTTACTGAGGAGTGCAGTGCTATAATTCAGAATAAGCTTCCACCGAAGCTTAAAGATCCAGGGAGTTTTTCTATACCTTGCACCATTGGTAATTTTGATTTTCCTAAAGCTTTATGTGATGTAGGTGCAAGTATATCATTAATGCCTTTGTCTATTGCTAGGAAACTAGGATTGGAGATGAAGTCTACTAAGATTTCCTTGCAATTGGCAGATAAATCCATCAGATATCCAGTAGGAATAATTGAAAATATACTGCTTAAGATAGGTAAGTTTTATAATCGTATTGATTTTGTTGTACTTGACATGGATGAAGTCGTGGAGATTCCTTTGATCTTAGGTAGACCATTCTTGGCCACTTCTAGAGCACTTATTGATATTGAGGAAAATACCATAAGCTTTAGAGTTTTGAATGAGCAAATACTTTTAATATGTTTGATGCTTTACAGCATCCGAGTTATGAGAGTGTTTCTTGTTCTAGTGCTGATTTGGGTGAAAAATCATTTACTAACAACCTTAAGAATGTTTCTAGCTTGGATTCTGGTGGTAAAGTATTAACAAGTGCAGGCCAAGGTTTCTCAATTGATGAGGGAAAGAAGGATATTGGAGCACCACGTGATAGGAGTCCTGATTTTGACTTCCATGATCAAACGAATAACAAGGATGTAGGATAAGATTGGCTGGCACAGATTCCCTCTATCAAGAAGCCCCCAAATCTTGGATTTAAAACTCCATCTACTCTTTTGAATTATGATTTTATAGGAGTTAATCGTAGTCTAACTTCTTCTTATTCTTTTGTGTCTGCAACTGCAGGTGTTGAGCAGTCTTTTCTTGATGCTGAGATTAATAAGATAAGGAATGATGTTTATGAGAAAGCCAAGGTTTATAAAGAGCCAAATCCATGGTGGCATGATGACAAACGCATTCCAAGTGTTCATAGTTTTGGAGAGAGTCACGAGAAGTTGCTCAATAATGCTAAGTGGTTTTCAAGGAGTGTGGAATCCAACTTATGGGATCCTGGAGAGTAGCGACATCGCATAGTCAAGCTAGTGACTATAAACAAGCGCTTGTTGGGAGGCAACCCAATGTTCCTTGTTTTTCTCTTTCTTTATTTTAGTTATTTTCGTAATTTTCATTTTTTTTGTAGGAATTTTTGCATTCATCACATTGACACCTCTACACTACCTTAGCAAGGACAAAAGAAAAGTGCTCGAACATCCCTTCCAATTAAATGCTGCAACTATTGACCAGGGAGTTCTCGCATTCTTTTCTCTTTTTATTATTTTGTAGATTGTTAGAGCTAATTTTGTCCTAAGTGTGGGGGAGGTGTGATTAATATTTCATTTTTTTCTTTCATATTTGTATATTTACATGGTCATTTTGTGCTTCATGACGTGGTCTTCCTCACTCATTTGTTCACTAGCACATACACATTGCGGACAATGTTGTTCTAAGTGTGGGGGGAGACAAATTGAAATTTGTTTTTGATCATTTAGCGCTTGTCATTTTAGTCAATATGTTTAGTGTGCATTCGCATTTGCATTAAGGCATATGTTAGTTAGTTCCTATCTTATTCAAAATTTTCAAAATTGTTTGTTTTTGGCTAAAAAATTTAGAGTGTTGGATATCATCAATGTAGTTAATATTTTATCTTTCTTTTTGCAAATGGTACATAGTTTGTCAAATGAAGATGATGTTTGTCAATTGAGCATAAAATTGTGTTTTGCTACTTCTAGAACTTGTGCCACTTCTCTTCGAGACTAATCGGGTTGTGGTTTGTTTGGTTGTGAATGTATATGAATTGTGTATGGGGATGAATAGGGCATTTCTTTGGATCGTTTGAGTCTTTAAAAGCTAACCCACTTTACATTACCATTTGTAGCCCCTTGTTGCCTTAGTATAAGTTTGGCCTTTTTCTTGTTTACCACAATATCCTAAAGAACCCTGAGCCCGAAAACAGTTTTACCCTATTCTCGATGTGGTAAGAGCATTACTTGCTAATTTTTAGTTGGAAGGTGGTGAGAGGCTAAATTTGTTATGAGCCTTATTTCAAAATAAGTATGAGGGAATAGCTGGAAGAGGAAAAACGAATCAAAAAAACTGTGGGGGAATTGGTCGAAAATGAAAAACGAATGCCGAAGAAACTGTTGTGATGGCATTGTTTGGTTTAAGAAAGGTGATTTTATGGAGATTAGTAGAGTTTTGATAAAGGAAGAGCTATCACTAGTTAAATAAGCTCTTGGCTATTGATGGATTAATTATGCATTTTGTTGATTATTTGTGAGTCCATTTTAGTATGCTCTACTACTTTCAAGAATATTTTGATTTTTCCCTTCCCTTTTCTTTTTTGAGCCTACTATCCCTTAGCCCCATTACAACCTTGTTAAAGACCTTATGACTCATGCATTTCATATACTTTATGGTTTGTGGTTTGCTAAGTTTGAAGTGGAGAAGTAGATGAGGTACAAGCCTATGGTAAGTAGCCACAAAAATTATTTTCTTAGTGCTTGGTTGAGGCAAATGATTTGGATGATGAACTAATCATCTGCACTTTATTTTAGTTAGGTATTGACTTGTTTTGAGAAGTATCCAACTCTTTGAAAATTGAAGCCTAAATTGCCTTAACTTTCTTTTGAAAATTGTTTTCTAAAATTGTTTTTGGAACTAAATCTCATATGCAACAACGTTTGTGGGTATCGTTCTGGTAAGCCCTCAGGAGACTATAACTCCTCCACTATGGACACATAGGGGTTTAAAGGCTTGCGGCATATGCTAAATGCCGCCGTACACCTACGAAAGTGGAATCCATACCAGTTGCATAGCTTTGTCTTTGTTTTTTTGTTTTTAATTACTTGAGGACAAGCAATGAGTCAAGTGTGGGGGAATTTGATAAGTGTTAGTTTTACATGCTTTTTGGTGTCAAATTGATGTATATTTTGTGCATTATCTAACACGTTTTATGGTTTTATTCGTTACTTCCTCACGTTTATGATTTCATGGCTTGTAGGTTCATTTTGGAGCAACTCGGACTTTACTTGGATGATTTTCGCATGGAGTAAGATGTGGAGCAAGAATTGGAGTTGGAACTTGAAGATAATGAAAATCAGGATGACTTCTGCCCAGTACTTGCCAACTTCTGTCCAGGTCTTGGTCTGCTGAAGAAAGCGGAAAATGCAGGACAACATCGGCCCAGATGTTGTCAACTTCTGCCCAGATGTTGCTCTGTTGGAAAATTAAGCAAAGACTCAGAACAACTTCTGGACCGATCCTGTCAACTTCGGGACAGAAGTTGTTGCGATTTTTACCCAAATTTAATTATTTTGAACTCTTGTAATTTTGACCTAGAAAGTTATGGGCCGATTTTGGGGACATATAAATAGGTTATTTGAGAGTTATTGAGAGTTTTTACATCTCTTTGAATACTAGAAACACTATTTTGCTACTTTGGAGGAAGATTTCAGAGATTAAGCAGGATTTGGAGATCAAACTCTCTTGAGTCTAAGATTTCTTCTTCCTTTGATATTTGTATTATGGATTCCATATTCAATAATAATTCTTTTATGGTTTTGTTTTTGAATATGTGTAACTAAAAACCCAATTAGGGTTAGGGATGTAGTCTTTACAATTGTTTAATTATTGGGCATGATTTATTATTTTGATGGTTGAATTTATTCTCCTTGATCTAATTGTTGAATCTATGCCTGATCACCGTAGGTTTAATCTTAGGGATTTAGTCAAGAACTGAGAGGTGAAGCTAGATCTGAGCATTAGGAGAATGAACGTGTTAAATCTAGAGATAGAGATATCCTAGGCTGATACGATAACATCAGAAATTATTGGAACTTAATGAGTTTAATTGGGTTAAATTGCGCATGCGAGAGGTGGTAATTTACTTGGTTAAATATATCTGTGTAGCCTGAGAGGGAGCATAGTGCCATTAGAATAATTGTTATTTCAACCTGTAGGATAATCATGTTTAGTAATTAGACCTTTGTTAGGTGAAATCCCGAATCCCTAATAATTGCATAATTGGTAATTTCTGGTATTAATTAGATAATTTACTTTAGTTCATCTAGATTGAATGAATTCATAATTTCTTGTTTTAATTTGTTGGTTCCCTAGAATTGAATACTTAGCAATTAATTAAATTAGTCTCTGTGGGACGATATTCTGGAATACTCCAATTTAACTATTCTACAGTGATTTGTACGCTTGCAAATTATTGTTATCAAAAGTAATAATCTAAAATTTTCTAATAATTAATGAAATTGGCGATAAATTTATTTTTTAAGTATGCTTGAGTCCAATGTTAGGTTTTCATTAGTGTTGCAAACATTGTCTCAATTATTTGTCTCAACAACTGTCTCTGCCTAGAAACAAAAACTGAGACGTACTATTGGCTAGCGTTTCAAAAATTGTCTCAGTTATTCGTCTCAACAACTGTCTTTTCCTAGAAACAAAAACTGAGACGTTTTTACTAGCGAGACACGCACGCATTTTTTGCGGAAAGTGTTGAATCCGACTCAGAGACAAAAATTTCCGCCTCAGATGTCTTGAAACGGTAGTTGAGACGAATGGTCTTTTTTTCTTATATTTTGTCTCTATTACCGTTTTTAGATTGAGACAGATGACTTTATGTCTTTAAATTTCGTTGCTATTTGCCATTTTTTTTAGTGCATGTTTTTTTTTTCTTTACAAAAGATACTGATCATAGCTCATGTGTATACCATATATATCATTCAATGCTTCCAGCTTGTTTGCATGCTAAAACATCAAATAATTTTCAAAGCAAATTGGGTTAATGAGATTCTTGGATCAGAGTTGAGACACATTAATTTGTACTTTTAGCAATTGATTTATGTGAAGCTTACCTTTTTTTTTTCCAACAATATGGTCAACTAGCGTTTCCCTAGTTAATTTTTTTAGGGTAATTCCCTAGTTAAATTAATTAGTAATATGGTAATCCCAATTATCTGCTTAAAAAAGTAATAATCACAAAATTTGAACCCAAAATAAACCTTAATCCAAATGACTCGAAAACTAGAGTGTAAAATCTGAACTCGAGATAATGACCCGAGACACGAATTATAATCTGAACTCAGCCCAACTTGCAACAAAAAAATAAATTAGAGACTAGAATTCTCCCGAACAACCCTAATCTACCTCCCTTCACCCTTCTATCACCTCCATTTAAACCAGTTTTATGTGGACCATATAGCATTTCTAATTAAGTAGCTTCATCGGTCCAAATCTATACCCACTTGTCTCATGACCAAGTAAAATGACAATTTTACTCCGTAGTGAATAGTGAAACAAATTGGTATCGTATGTGTAAAAGTGGATGTACGTACAAAAATCATCACCCTTAGGCCTTATGTAGCTAATTCTCTATAATTAGAAATTTTCAATTTTCACAAGAAACTTGCCTTTTCTAAATTAATTGCTTAGTTGGTTTTTAAAAGATCATATGCACCACATGGATTTTTTCATTTTATTTGGTTCAAATGCACCACATGGCTTTTTCTTTTATGGTACAAGTGCACCACATGGCTCTGATTTTTGGTTAGGTATAACAAAATATCAACATTTTAAAATTCATAGTCCCTATTTTCCCTTCCCTTATAAACCTTCTTTATAGGTAGGGAAGAAAGAAGAGTATATATATACGTAGCAAGCTAATAACTAATATACTAATATGTAAGATATATTTTTATCTGACAATTTCATGCTCTATATCATAGATGAGTTTTTGAATATTCTTTCATGGCAACCAGGTTTTTCTACAAGGAAGTCCTACCATGCACAGCCATGTTTGCAGTAGAGAGCTCCAATGTAGTTATAAATATTCTATACAAACTTGCTTCTTCAAAGGGAATGAACTACTACATATTCATTGCCTATTGTTATGTTTTAGCCACCCTTGTTTTCCTCCCTTTAGCCTTTTTCTTTAGTAGGTAACTCTTCTGCTCTCTTACATTTTTCTTATCATCAAATGAAATTAGGTAAATTTTCTCATTATATGCTTACAATACATCAAAATTTTGCTCTAACATAATTTGTTTATATGATGATGTATGTGCAGAAAAACAATGGTTCCTCCCTTGAAGTTCCCTTTCATCGCGAGAATTTGCCTTCTTGGACTTGTTGGGTGAGTAAATTTATATATAGTAAGAAAGAAAATCAAAACCCCAAATGTGATTTGATAAATTGTTCATCTTTTGGAGAGTACAGGTTTTCAGGCCTATTATGCTCATATAAAGGAATAGAATTTGGCTCTGCAACTCTTGCATCTGCCATCAGCAACCTCTCACCAGCTTTTACATTCATACTTGCTGTCTTCTTCAGGTTTCCTTCATTCTCCTAGTTTTTCAATCTTCTTCATCAACTTTTACCTTTATTTCACTTTCTCCATATGTCTTTGCATGGTGTAACAAAGGATGGAGAAATTAACATCCAAGAGTTCAAGTACTCAAGCTAAAATCATAGGCACAATTGTATCAATATTGGGTGCATTAGTAATTGTTTTCTACAAGGGCCCCGAAGTACTTTCCTCTCCATCACCATCTGTTTTGCTTCAAAGTGCGCCCCAAGGGTCGAATTCTCAATCAAATTGGATCATTGGTGGCCTCCTAGAAGTTATTGCATATCTTCTTTTCTCATTCTGGTATATTCTTCAGGTAAAAAATGTACATTTTCCTATAAGCTCCATGCACATTGAATTCTATATATATGTGTGTTTTTTTTACATATAAAACTAAACTTGAATCTTGTAGCAATTTTACAGTCCCAAATAATGAAGATATACCCAGATGAGATAGTTGTGAATTTCCTTTACAACTTGTGTATTACCATCATCTCTTTAGCAGTAGGCTTAGTAGCAGAACCAAAGTTGAGTTCTTGGAAACTAACACCTCGTATAGCAGTTGTTGCTGTCCTATACTCGGTAAGAATTTAATTAATTATCAATTGCAAGTTTGGAACTCTGCAGCAGTAAAATTTGAAGTATCTAAATGTAAAATTTGTTCATTTCTATATGTTTTAGGGAATTTTTGGTTTCTCCTTTAGCTCAACTGTCCATACATGGGGTGTTCGCGTGAAGGGGCCGGTTTTTGTTGCGATTTTTAGTCCAACTTCAATTGTTATTGCAGTTTTCATGAGTGCCATATTCCTTGGTGATGCACTTTATCTTGGAAGGTATTATAAGGCTATTGCTTTTTAGATGTTTCCTAAAACCGGCTGTTTTAATGGCAGAATCATCTCTACTTTTGTAATTTCTGTTATAATCTCAATAAAAAAAAGCCTGAAATAATGATGCTCAACTTAATTTGCAGTGTTATTGGAGCTGTAATCTTATGTATAGGTCTCTATGCCGTATTATGGGGGAAAGCAAAAGAAGAAGAAATTGCAGATGATGACTCTGGTTTAAGCAGTTTGGGATCCTTATCTGCTGATGAGGTCCCTTTGGTGCAAAGGCACAAAGTTGAAGAAATTTAGGCCAAAATGTTATACAATAAATCTGATTCCACACTCATTTGCATGCTAAAACATCAAAAGTTTGTTCATTGTCTAGAGATATTTGGAAGCAAATTGGTAGCAATTGCATAATGTGAGTGTGAAACTGCCATTTCTCAACAATCTGCTCTGCTTGCCCCATAGTTAAACAAATTTGGCCATTGCTTCTTGTAACAGTCATAAATGCAACTCTGTGATTTAATCTGATACAACTTCTGGTTATGGTGGAGCCGCTTGTTACCTTACTTGCACGACAGTAGCATCAATATAGAGATAATATACTTGACCTTATGCGCAGCCATGGTTACAGTCGAAAGCACGAATGTTATTCAAAATATTCTATTCAAAGCTGCTTCTTCAAACGGCTTAACCTACTACATCTTCATTGCTTACGCGTATTCTTTGGCCTCCATTACTGTCCTCCCTTTAACCTTCTTCTTGATCAGGTCTTCATAATCTCGTTTTTTTTTTTTTTCTTTCTATAATCATTAAAACTTAGTTCTAAAATTCTTCCCCTGTTTTTTTGGTGTGTGAAATTGCAGGAAAGCAGGGCTTCCCCCAATTAATTTCTCTCTCATTTCTAAACTCTGCCTTCTCTGTCTTGTTGGGTATGGACAAAATAAATTTGTATATTGTTTAATTCATTTTATGCAATTTTTTCCTAATGTGTTGACTTTATTTATCTTCCTGGAGACAGGTTTTCGTGTCAAATATGTGTATATAAAGGATTAGAACTTGGGTCCCCAACTCTTTCTTCTGCCGTTAGCAACCTTATACCAGCTTTTACCTTCATTCTCGCCGTCTTCTTCAGGTTCCTTCTTTCTACTCTAAGTGGTTTCTGTTTTGTTGATGAAATTGGTTTCTGTTAATTTTCTGATTATGAATTTTCTATTAGCAACCTTACCCCTTTTGCCTTGAACACATCAATGTGGCATTTATTTGGATACAATTCTTAATGGGGAAACTGAAAACTGTGCATTTTTACTGAAAAAAGAGAAGGCTGAAAATAAGGATTAGGTGGGGGAGGGGAGGGCGGGTAGGAGTCCATGATATGGGTCATCAAAGCAAATCTCAAGTCCCTGTATTATATGAATATATGAATGAATATATTCAATTTAGTCTATGTACTTTAATTTGGACCAATTAAGTGCCTTTATCATTAAAAACCAAGCAATTAAGTCCTTCTATGATCAATTTCTGCCATTAGAATTATCAATTATTGGTGTCGGATCAATTTCTTCCTTAATTTAGTAAGGAAGGCCATTAATCGAGACCAATTTTACAAGGTTTTCTCTTCAAATTGACTAAATTAGAAGGTTAGCCTCAGAATTGAGTCATTTCACATATGTTTAACCTCGAATTGAGCAACTAGTCTTGACTACATAACTTTTTTATGCTTAGGCCAAGCTAATGTCTTTCCTCACTTTTCTCAATTCCCTTCTTTAATAATTCAGGATTGAAAAACTAGCATTGAGAAGCTCAATCACTCAAGCTAAAATCATCGGTACAATAGCATCAATATCAGGTGCATCAGTAGTTGTTTTTTACAAAGGACCTGAACTTCTTTCTTCTCCACATCCGACATTATCTTCATCATCTGAATTACTTCTCGAATCATCCCAATCAAATTGGATACTTGGTGGGCTTTTACTAGTTATCGGATATCTTTTTTCTTCCTTATGGTACATCATACAGGTAAAACTAACCTATCCTCCTCAAATCTCCACTTCTCATACTTATACCTCCTTCACAGTTTTGTGAAATGATCAATTTGCCCCCCAAGTAAATAGTAATAGGAGGTGGGGTGTAATACGAGTATATGAGGATGTACACATAATTATTAAAGTTTTAAGTAAACTAAACTTGAAATTAATTTGTAACATTTTGCAGGCCCAAATTATGAAGATATACCCGGAAGAGACGGTTGTAACTTTCATTTACAACTTGGCTTTGGCCATTTTATCTATACCGGTTTGCTTATTAGAAGATTCTACCATGAGTTCATGGAGAATAAAACCCAATATTGTATTGCTTTCTATCCTTTACTCGGTAAGAAATTAGCATATGATCAAATCAATCACAATTGTGAAGCAGATAATTTGCAAAATCTTAGTAATTTTTTGTTTGGATTGGTTTAGGGTGTGTTTGCATTATCCTTCAGCAGTGTTGTGCACACATGGGGCGTAAAATTGAAAGGGCCAGTTTATGTTGCGATATTCAGGCCATTGTCAATTGTGATTTCAGCCATTATGAGTGCTATATTCCTTGGTGAAGCATTGTATCTTGGAAGGTATAATTCAAAACTAATATTTCTCTCAAAAATTCATTTTTTCTTTATACCTCCAATTATTATCAGAAGTATTCTGGCAATTTTGGAATACTTTGGAGATTAATTTAACATTTTGCCATAATTTCTACACATCATTCCTCCTATGAATAATCAGGGTTTGGAACAACTTGATTGAATCCTCTTAATTAATGTTGCAGTGTCATTGGAGCAGTGGTCTTATCAGTTGGGCTTTATGCTGTGTTATGGGGGAAATCCAATGAAGGAAACCTAATAACATATTATAATGACTACTCTGCCTCAAACAGCTCTTCGTCTAGCTGTAAGGCCCCATTGTTGCCAAGCCACAAGGATGAAGATGATGAAATCTAGCTCAAAATTTTCGACACTTTAACATTTTTCTTCTAAATGCTGGAACATATAAAGAATTTATTCAAATGCTTGGAAAGCATAACGTCCGGAACCAATTTTGGTTTAATTAATTCAATTGTTGAAACAAGAGTTGAGAATTGTAGATGGCATTCTTTCATGATTTTTGGGTTGAGCTTGAAACTTAACTTTTGAATATTAAATTTTAAATGGTTCAATCGACATTTTGAAAACACATTCTTTTGATATAATTTAGAAAAGGCTTTTATGCTTGAATTACTAATATTTTGCCACGTGTTTCACACGTGGAATTGAAATTTGGTGAAATCTGATTCTGTTGCGCCAAAAATCTCTTGTTAGAGTTTTTGCGGAGAATTCTTTATGACAGCGTAAGGGCGTGCCAGTCAATTTGCTGAAATTGACAAAGAGGTTGTAAAAACTGGATCTGGTGCGCAGAGCAGTAGATTAAAAGATCAGAACGATTGTGGGGACTGGATCAAAGTCACACCGGAGCATCTAAATCATTGGATCCACAAGAACTGCTTCTCATAACTGGGCCTCTTCTCTTTCGGATCAGATCTGAGAGATCTGCTTTGATTGCAATTGAAATTGAAAGGAAAATAACAAACTGATCTGTTATTTCTGAATGAAGAACGCGTGTACAGTGTTTGTATGTCTGGAGACAAGATTGAAATAAGAGAAAAACACTAAAAGAATGTTTGTTTGTCCTGAGACAAGATCTAAACAAGGAGAATTTGATGAACGAGTGAAGAACTCGTGATGAACAAGAGTGAATATGGCGCAGAGCCAGAGAGAAAATAAGCACGGAGCTTGGTTTTTTGCGCGGAGCAAGTTTGTAGCTGCAGGAGCTGGTTTTTGATTTCTCGGGAGAAATGTCTGAGATGCGGAATCA